>PVIC010003143.1:0-71148 GCA_004025085.1 Thryonomys swinderianus
CTTTTTCTTTGTTTTTAATGCTCTTCTTTGACTGATGACAGGACAATGTTTGTTGCAGGTCTCTTTCTATTATCTGGGGCCCCTTGGAAGCAGCACTTTCCTGGGGGGTCCTCCTTGAATCTGTGATAACCCTTGAGAGTTCTCACTCCTGACACATCATGGTAGGTATTTGAGCAGAACAATCACATCATGTTTGTTATCATAATACAATAAATGCCAATATCAGTATTAACCACATTAAATAAGACAAAAAAGGTTTGTTAGATTCTATACTGGAAACTTTGAGCTTATGAGTTACCTCTATGTCTGACTCCTCACTGCACAGCTCCGGGATACAGTGTGCTGCTGGGCGGCCTTCAGTCCACTGGAAATGGCCTGCACCCTGCAGCTGGGTCCGCGTGCTGCTCACTCAGTTCGCCGGAAGCATGGCACGGTGGGCTCGGAGTTGCTTGGTCCGGTCCGCCCGCCGCAAGTTCCCCAGTCCGCTGGACTCACGGCACGGCGGGCCCGGGGCTGCTGTGTCCGGTCCGTCCGCCGCAAGTTCCCCAGCCCGCTGGGCTCATGGCACGGCGGGCCTGGGGTTGCTGGGTCCGGTCCTTCCACCGCAAGTTCCCCAGTCCGCTGGGCTCACAGCACGGCGGGCCCGGGGCTGCTGGGTCCGGTCCGTCCGCCGCAAGTTCCCCAGTCCGCTGGACTCACGGCACGGCGTGCCCAGGGCTGCTGGGTCCAGTCCGTCCGCCACAAGTTCCCCAGTCCGCTGGGCTCACGGCACGGCCGGCCCAGGGCTGCTGGGTGTAGCCCTTTTCTTTCTCAAAGAAACAACTGTTGTTCCTGCAAGCTCCATTGAAACAAAGGTTAGAGTGACGGATAACAGGAGCTTTCTCCACCAAACAAGGAGCTCAAACTCAGAACATCCTGCTTTAAAATCAGTTTGAGAAACTGAATTGAAGCCTACATGGTACTCTCTGTAGCCCTTTTTTTTTTCTCAGAGATACAATTGTTTGTTCCTGCAAGAAGCTTTGAAAACAATGGGAGAATGTGGGATAACAGGAGTTTTCTCCACCCAACAAGGAGCTGGAACTCAGAATAGCTTACTGTAAACTCAGTCAAAGACACTGAATTGAGGCGTACAAAGTGCCCTCTGTATTCCTCGTTTTCTTAGAGAAACAATTGTTTGTTCCTGCAAGCTCCTTTGAAACCAATGGCAGAGTGTGGGATAACAGGAGGTTTCTCCGCCAAAGAAGGCAATGGAACTCAGAACGTTTTGCTGTGAATTCCGTTTCAGAAACTTAATTGAAGCATCTATGGTGCACTCTGTATCATTTGCTTTCCCAGAGAAACAACGGTTTGTTGCCACAAGCTTCATTGAAACCAAATGGAGAGTGTGGGATAACAGGAGGTTTCTTCACCTAACAAGGATCTGGAACGCAGATCGTATGCTGTGAACTCAGTTTTAGAGAATGAATTATAGCATCCATTGTGCACTCTGTATCATTAGTTTTCCCAGAGAAACAACAGTTTGTTCTTGCAAGCTCCACTGAAACCAAAGGGAGAGTGTGGGATAACAGGAGGTTTCGCCACTAAACAAGGAGCTGGAACTCACCACATTTGGCTGTGATCTCAGATTTAGAAACTGCATTGCAGTGTATAGCCAAACTCTGTTGCCCTTTAATTCCAGAGCATCTGCAGTTTATTCCTGCAGTGTCCCGTTGTACTGGAATAACAAGGACGCTTAGGAAAATATCACTCTCTGTGTACAGAGAAGCAGCGGAAAACCGCATCTGTTCTTCAAATGGATACATTCTAACGTGAGAGAAGCACAGTGCTTGGTATTGTACTCCACATCTGAGATTTCAGGTTCTCCGCTTTATATCTCCGTTTAGCCACTGTCTCCACTGAAGGCAATGGGAGAGTGTTGGATAACAGGAAGTTTCTCCACCAAATAAGCAGGTGGAACTCAGATCATTTTACTGTAAACTCATTTTCAGAAACTTAATATAAGTCACCACGCTGCACTCTGTAGTACTTGCTTTCCCAGAAAAACAACAGTTTGATTTTTCCTGCAAGGTCCATTGAAACAAATGTGAGAATGTGGGTTAACAAGAGATTTGTCCAACAACCAAGGAGGTGGAACTCAGAAATTTTTCCTGTCAACTCAGTTTCAGAAACAAAACTGATGCCTCCATGCTGCTCTCTTTATGTCTTGTTTTCCCAGACATACAACACTTTGTCCCTAGAAGCTCCATTGAAACCAAATGAAGACTGTGCATAACACGAGGGTTCTCCACCAAACAGTGTGCTGGAATCCACAAAGATTTGCTGTCACCTCAGTTAAAGAAACTGAAAGGAAGCCTCCATTCTGCACTCTGTAGCCCTTGTTTTCACAGAGAGGCACAGTTTGTTTGTGCAACCTACATTGGAACCAAAGGGAGAGGGCGGAATAACAGGAGCTTTCTCCACCAAACAAGGAGCTGCAACTCAGAACGTAATATTGTGAACTTATTGTCAGAAAGTGAATTGAAAGCTCCATGCTGCACTCTGTAGCCTTTTTTTTCCCCAGAAAAACAAGTTTGTAAATGCAAGCTCCATTGAAACCAATGTGAGTCTGTTGGATAACAGGATGATTCCCACCAAAAAATGACCTGGAACTGACAACATTTCGCTCTGATCTCAGCTTTAGAAACTGCATTAGAGTTCATAGCCAATATTCTGAGTCCCCTTTTATGCCACAGAAACTTCAGTTTATTCTTGCAGGATGAGTTTGACTTAGGTATAACAAGGCCACTTAGGAAAATTTCGTTCTCTTTGTATGGGCAAGCAGAGGGGAAACACATCTATCATTCAAATGGATATTCTCTAACATAAGAGAAGCACAATGTTTGCTTTACAAGCCTCCGTCATAGAGTGCAACTTGCACGCTTTATTTCATCATTTAGCCCCTGCTCCATTGAAAAGAAATGGAGAGCGTGGTATAACACGTTTCTCCACCAAACAAGGAACTGGAACTCAAAAAGTTTTGCTGTCAATTTACCTTGAGAAATGAATGGAAGCCTCTGTGCTGCACTCTGTAGCCCTTGTTTTCCCAGAGAAGGAACAGTTTGTTTCTGCAACCTCCATTGAATCCAAAGTGAGAGTGTGGGATTAAAGGAGGTTTCTCCACCAAACAAGGAGCTGGATCTGAGAATATTTTGCACTGATCTCAGTTTCAGAAACTGCATTTCAGTTCACCGCCAACATTCTATGTCCCCTTTATGCCAGAGCAACTGCAGTTTATTCCTGCAGGTTCTCTGTGCCATAGGTATAACAAGGCCATTTAGGAAAATATCACTCTCTTTGTATTGATAAGTCAAGGAGAACGCATCCATTGTTCAAATGGATACACTCCATACTTCTCTCAATATGAGAGAAGCACAGTGCTTGCTTTAGAATTCTTGAGCCTAGACTGCAGCTTGCTGGCCATATTTTTATGTTTAGCTCTTTGCTTCATTGAATTCAGGGGGAGAGTGTGGGAAAACAAGTGCTTTCTCCACCGAACAAGGAGCTGGGACTCAGAATATTTTGTGGCAAACTTAGTTTCAGAAACTGAACTGAAGCCTCCATGCTGCACTTTGTAGCCCTTGTTTTCCCAGAGAAGTAACATTTTACTCCTGGAATCTCCTTTGAAATCAATGGTAGAGTTTGGGATTATAGGAGCTTTCTCCACCAAACAAAGAAAGAGGTGCAAACTCAAAATGTATTGCTGTGAACTCAGTTTCAGAAACTGAATTGAAGACTCTATGCTGCAGTCTGTAGCCCTAGTTTTCCCAGAAAACAGTATTTTGTTCCTGTAACCTCCATTGGAACCGAGGGGAGAGTGTGGCATAATAGGGCGTTATTCCACCAAATAAGGAGTTGGAACTCAAAATGCTTTGCTGTCAACTAGTTTGCAATACTGAATTGAAGCCTCCATGTTGCACTCTGTAGCAATTGTTTTCTCAGAGAGGCAACAGTCATTTCCTGGAAGCTTCACTGACAAAAAAACATGAGAGTGTAGGTTAACAGGATGTTTCCCCACCAAACAAGGAGCTACAACTCAGAACGTATGCCTGTGAACACAGTTTCAGAAACTGAATTGAGGCCTCCATGCTGCACTCAATGGCCCTTGTTTTCCCAGCGAAACAACTGTTTGTTCCTGAAATCTGCATTGAAAACAAAGGGAGAGTGTGGGATAAAAGGAAGTTTCTCCACCAAACAAGGAGCTGGATCTCAGGACGTTTGGCTGTGATCTCAGCTTCCGAAATTGCATTTCAGTTCACAGCCAACACTCTGTGTCCCCGTTATGCCAGAGAAACTGCAGTTTATTCCTGCAGGTTCTCTGCCTTAGGTATAACAAAGTTGCTTGGGAAAATATCGCTCTCTTTGTATGGACAAGCAGAGGAGAACTCATCTATTGTTCAAATGCATTCAGTCTTACCTGAGAGAAGCACAGTGCTTGCTTTCGAATTCTATGGACAAGAGTTCAGCTTCCAAGATTTATTTCTACCTTTAGCTGCTGGCTCCATGGAAGCCAACGGGAGAGTGTGGGAAAAACAGGGGGTTTCTCAAACAAACAAGGAGCTGGAACTCGCAACTTTTCAGTCTGATCCCAAGGTCTGAAATTGCCTTGCAGTTCACAAACAACACTCTGTGTACCCTTTTATGCCAGAGCAACTGCAGTTTACACCGGCAGGATCCCTTTGCCTTAGTTAAAAGAAGGCCACTAGGAAAATATCACTCTCTTTGGAAGGACAAGTAGAGGAGAACCGCATCTGTTGTTCAAATGGATACACTCTAATGTGAGAGAAGCACAGTGCTGGCTTTAGAAGCCTCTGGCCTAGAGTGCTGTTTGCCAGATTTATTTAGCTGCTGGCTGCATTGAAGCCAATGGGAGGGGGTGGGATAACTGGAGCTTTCTCCACCATACAAGGTGCTTGAACTCAGAACGTTTTGCTGTGGACTGAGTTTCATAAAATGAATTGAAGCCTCCTCTCTGAACTCTGTAGCTCTTGTTTTCCTAGACAAACAAGTGTTTGATCCTGAAAGTTCCATTGAAATCAGTGGAAAGTGTGCGATAACAGGAGGTATCTCCACCAAAGGAGTTGGAACTGAAAAAGATTTGCTGTCAACTCAGTTTGAGAAACTGAATTGTAGCCTCCATGCTACACACTGTAGCCATTGTTTTCAAAGAGAAGTACAGTTTGTATCTGCAATCTGCATTGAAAACAAAGGGAGAGTGTGGTAAAACAGGAACTTTCTTCACCAAACAAGCAGCTGGAACTCAGAACGTTTTGCTGTGAACTTAGTATGAGAAAATGAATTGAAGCCTCCATGTTGCACTCTACAGCACTTGTTTTAACAGAAAAACAGTTTGTGAATGCAAGCTCCTTTGATACAAATGGGAGACTGTAGGATAACAGGAGGTTTCTCAACAAAACAAGGACCTGGAACTGACCCTATTTCTCTCTGATCTCAGCTTCAGAAACTGCATTGCTGTTCACAGCCAACACTCTTTGTCCCCTTTTATGACAAAGAAACTGCAGTTTATTCCTGCAGGATGCCTTTGCCTTAGGTAGAACAAGGCCGTGTAGAAAAATATTACTCTCTTTGTAGAGACAAGCAGAGGGGAATCACAGTTATTGTTCAAATGGATACACTCTAACATGAGAGAAGCACAGTGCTTGCTTTAGAAGCCTCCGACTTGAGTGCAGTTTGCCGGATTTATTTCTCCATTTAGCCACTGCCTCTATTGAAGCCAAAGGGAGAGGGTGGGATAACTGGACCTTTCTCCACCAAACAAGGAGCTGGAACTCAGAAAGTTTTGCCGTGGACTAAGTTTCAGAAACTGAATTGAAGCCAACATGGTGCACTCTGTAGCCATTTTATCCCAGGGAAACAGTAGTTTTTTTTTTTTTTTTTTTTTTTTTTTTTTTCCTTCACGCTCCATGGAAAGCAATGGGAGAATGTCGGTTAACAGGAAGTTTCTCCACCAAGCAAGGAGCTGAAAGTCAGAACCTTTTTCTGTGAACTCAGTTTCAGAAACTGAATTTAAAACCTCCATGCTGCACTCTACAGCCCTCATTTTCCCAGTAAAACAGCAGTTTATTCCTGTAAGCTCAATTGAAATAAAAGGGGGAGTGTGGGAAAACAGGAAGTTTTTCTACCATACAAGGAGCTGTAAACCAGAACGTTTTACTGTCAACTAAGTTTAAGCATCTGAATTGAAGCTTCCATGCTGCACTCTGTAGCCCTTGTTGTGTGAGTGAAGGAACTGTATGTTCCTGCAAGCTACTTTGAATCCAATGGAGAGTGTGGGATGACAGGAGGTTTCTCTGCCAAACAAACAGTTTGAACACAGAATGGTTGGCTCTGATCTCAGCTTCAGAAACTGCATTGCAGCTCACAGCCAACACCCTGTGTCCTCTTTCTTGCAGAACAACTATAGTTTATCCCTGCATGTTCCCTGTGCCTTAGGTATACCAAGGCGGCTTAGGAAAGTATCACTAACACTGTACAGACAAGCAGAGGAGATCCTCCACTATTGTCCCAATAAAGACACTCTAACATGAGAGAAGTACAGTGCTTACTTTAAACTGTGCAGCCTACAGTGCAGCTTGCTGGTTTAATTTCTCTCTTTACCATAGCCTTCAATGTGAGAATGTGGGATAACAGGAGGATACACACAAATCAAGGAGGTGGAACTTGGAACATTTTGCTGTGAACACACTTTAAGTAACTTTATTGAAACCTGCATGCTTCAGTCTGTACCCCTTGTATTCCCAGAAAAACAACAGTTTGTTCTTGCAAGCTCCTTTGAAACAAATGTAAGAGTGTGGAACAACAGGATGTTTCCCCACCAAACACGGAGCTGGAACTCAGAACGTATTGCTCTCAACTCAGTTTGAGAGACTGAATTGAAGCTTCATGCTTCACTCTGTAGTCCTTGTTTATCCAGAGGAGCAATAGTTTGTTCCTACAACCTCCATTGAAAACAAAGGTAGATTGTGGGATAACAGAAGGTTTCTTCACCAAAGAACTGGAGCTCATAATGTTTTGCTGTCAACTCACTTTGAGAAACTGAATTGAAGTAACCAGGCTGCACTCTGTAGCTGTTGTTTTCTCAGAGAAGCAACAGTTTGTTCCTGCATCATCCTTTGAAAGCAATGGGAGAGTGCGCAATAACAGGAGGATTCTACATGGAACAAGTAGCAGTAACTCTGAACCTTCGGCTTTGATTTCAGCTTCAGAAACTGCGTTTCAGTTAACCACCCACACTCTCTGTCCCCTTTTATGCCAGAGCTACTGCAGTTTATTCCTGCAGGTTCACTGTGCCTTTCATAAAACAAGGCCAGTTAGGAAAATCTCACTCTCTTTGTACAGACAAGCAGAGGAGAATGCACCTATTGTTCAAGTGGATACACTATCATGGGTGAAGGATAGTGCTCATTTTAGAACTCTACAGGCTAGAGGGCGGCTTGCTGGCTTTATTTCTCAGTTGAGCCGTAGGATCCAGTGAAGCCAAGGGGTGCGTTTGGGAAAACATTACCTTTCCGCACCCATGAAGAAGGTGGAACTCGGAATGTTTTGCTCTGAACTCACTTACAGAAACTGTATTGAAACCTGCAAGCTGCAGTCTGTAGCCCTTCTATTTCCAGAGGAAAAAAAAAAAAAAACTGTTCCTACAAGCTCCTTTGAAACCAAAGGCAGATTGTGTGTTAACCGGAGGTTTCTCCAAAAAACAAGGAGTTGGAACTCAGAATATTTTGCTCTGATCTCAGACTCAGAAACTACATTGCACTTCACAGCCAACACTCTGTGTCCCCACTTATGCCAGAGCAACTGCAGTTTATTCCTGCATGTTCCCTGGGCCTTAGGTATCACAAGGATGCTTAGTTAAATATCACTCTCTTTGTATGGAAACCACAGGAGAACCACCTCTATTGTAAAAATGAATGCACACTATTATAAGAGAAGCCCATTGCCTGATTTAGAACTATGTGGCTTAGAGTGCAGCTTTCCAGCTTTATTCTTCCTTTTAGCCACTGGCTCCACTGAAGCCAACAGAAGAGTGTGGGATAACATGACGATTCTCCACCAATCAGGGACTTGGAACTTAGAAAGTTTAGCTCTGATCTCAGCTTCTGAAACTACATTAAACTACATTAGAGTTCACTGCCAACACTCTGTCCCCTTTTGTGCCAGAGCTACTGCACTTCATTCTTTCAGGCTCCCTGGGCCATAGGTATAACAAGGCTGCTTAGGAATATATCATTATTTTGTACCAAGATGAGGAGGAGAACCGGGACTCTTGTTCAAATGTATACACTCCAATGTGAGAGAACCCCAGTGCTTGCTTTAGAACTCTGTGGCTTACAGTGTACCTTTCCATCTTTTTTTTTTTTTTCTATTTAGCCCCTGACTCCAATGAAGCTGAAGGGAGAGTGTGGGTTAAGAGGAGTTTCTCCACCAAACATGGAGCTGGAATTCCGAACGTTTAGCTGTGAACTCAGTTTGAGAACCTGAACTGAAGCTTATATGCTGCACTCTGTAGCCCTTGTTTTCAGAGCGAAACAGCAGTTTCTTCCTGCAAGCTCCAATGAAATCAAAGAGAGAGTGCGGGATAACAGGAGGTTTCTCTAACAGACAAGGATCTGGAAATCAGAACTTTGGGTTTGAACTCAGTTTCAGAAGCTGAATTGAAGCCTCCACGCTGCTGTTTGTAGCCCTCTTTTTCCCATAGAAAGCACAGTTTCTTCCTGTAATCTACTTTGAAAACAAGGGGAGAGTGTGGGAAAACAGGATGTTTCTTCATCAAATAAGGAGCAGAAACTCAGGAACTTTTGCTCTGAAATCACTTTTAGAAAATGAACTGAAGCCTCCTTTCTACAATCTGTACCCCTTGTTTTCGCAGCAAAACAGCAGTTTGTTCCTGTAAGCTCAATTGGAACCAATGGGAGAGTGTGGGATAACAGGTTTCTCCAGCAAACAAGGAGCAAGATCGCCCAAGGTTTTCCTGTGAATTCAGTTTCAGAAACTGAATAGTAGCCTCCATGCTGCAGACTGTATTATTTGTTTTCCCAGAGAAACAACAGTTTGTTTCTGAAACTTAAATGGAAACCAATGGGAGATTGTGGGTTAACTGGAGGTTTCTAAAACAAATAAGGAGTTGGAACACTGAAAGTTTGGCTCTGATCTCAGATTCAGAAACTGCATTACAGTTCACGGCCAACACTCTGTGTCCCCTTTTATGGCAGAAAACTGTAGTTTATTCCTGCGGGTTCCCTGGGTGTTAGGTATAACAAGTACAGTTAGATGATTATCACTCTCTTTTTATGGAGAGGCAGAGGAGAACCGCATCTACTGTTCAAATGGATACACACTAATGTGAGAGAAGCCCAGTGCGTGATTTAGAACTATGCACCTTAGACTTCTGCTTTCCAGCTTTATTTTTCCGTTTAGCCATTGGCTCCATTGAAGTCAATGGGAGAGTGTGGATGACAGGAGGTTTCTCCACCAATGAGGAACCTGGAACTCAGAAACTTTAGCTCTGATCTGAGCTTCACAACCTCCATTACAGTTCACAGCCAACACTCTCTGTCCCCTTTTATGCTAGAGCTACTGCAGTTCATTGCTGCAGGTTCCCTGGGGCTTAGGTATAAGAAGGCTGCTTAGAAATATATCAGTCTCTTCGTACGAAGCCAAGGAGGAGAAACGGGTCTATTGTTGAAAGTAAAGATGCTAATGTAAGAGAAGCCCAGTGCTTGATTTAGAACTCTCTAGTTTAGAGTGCAGCTTTCCAATTTTCTTTCCCCATTTAGCCGCTGGCTCCATTGAAGCCAAATGGAGAGTATGGGAAAACAGGAGCTTTCTGCACCAACCAAGGAGCTGGAACTTGGAAACTTTCGCTGAGAACTCACTTTCATAAACTGAAATGAAGTCTCCAGGCTGCTGTTTGTAGCCCTTATTTCCCAGAGAAAGAACGGTTTGTTCCAGCAAGCTCCTTTGAAACCAGTGGGAGAGTGTGGGATAATAGGAGGTTTCTCCACCAAACATGGAGCTGGATTCAGAATGTTTTGCTATGAACTCAGTTTCAGAAGCTGAATTGAAGCCTATATGCTGCACTCTGTAGCCCTTGGTTTCACAGTGAAACAGCAGTGTGTTACTGCAAGCTCCATTGAAAGCAATGGGAGAGAGTGGGATTACAGGAGGTGTCTCCAACACAAAAGGAGCAGGAACTCAGGACATTTGGCTGTGAAATCACTTTTAGAAACTGAATTTAAAGCTGTATTGTGCACTCTCTAGCCCTTGTTTTCCCAGAAAATGAGCTGTTTGTTCTTCCAAGCTCCTTGAAACCAATGTGAGATTGTGGGATAACAGGAGGTATCTCCACCAAACAAGGAGCATTATTTCACAACGTTTTCCTATGAACTTTGTTTCAGAAACTGAATTGAAGCCTCCATGCTGTATATTGTAGCCCTTGTTTTCCCTATGAAACAGCAGTTTGTTCCTGCAAGCTGCTTTGAAAACAATTGGAGAGTGTGGGATAAAAGGAGGTTTCTCCACCAAGCAAGGAGCTGAAACTCAGATCATTTTGGTTTGAACTCTGTTCCAGAACCTGATTGCAGCCTCCATGCTGCAGTCTGTAGCCCTTGTTTTCCCATAGTCACAACAGTTTGTTCCTGCAAGCTCCATTTAAAGCAAATGGAGATTATGGGTTAACCAGAGATTTCTGCAACAATCAAGGAGTTGGAACTCAGAACGTTTGGCTCTGATCTCACCTTAGGACACTGAATTGCAGTTCGCAGGCTACACTCCATGCCCCCTTCTATACTAGTGCAACTGCAGTTTATTCCTGCAAGTTCCCTGTGCCTTAGGTATAAAAAGGCAGCTTAGATAAATATCATTCCCTTTGTACAAAGAAGCAGAGGAGAAACGTGTCTATTGTTCACATGCATACACACAAATGTGAAAGAAGCCCAGTTCTCGCTTTAGAACTTTCAGGCTTAGAGTGATTTTTACGTCTTTCTTTCTCCATTTAGCCACTGGCTCCACTGAAGCCAATGGGAGAGTGTGGGATAAAAGGAGATTTCTCCACCAATCAGGGACCTGGAACACAGAACGTTTAGCTCTAATCTCAGCTTCAGAAACTTCATTACAGTTCACAACCAACCATCTGTGTCTCCTTTTATGCCAGAGCTACTGCAGTTCATTCCTGCAGGTTCCCTGGGGATTAAGTTTAACAAGGCCACTTAAGAAAATATCAGTCTCTCTGTATGAAGATGAGGAGGAGAACCGGATATATTGTTCAAATTTACACACTCTAATGAGAGACAAGCCCAGTGCTTGCATTAGAGCACTCCAGCTTAGAGTGGAGGTTTCAATCTTTCTTTCTCCCTTTAGCAGCTGGCTTAATTGAAAACAATGGGAGAGTGTGGGATACCAGGAGGTTTCTACACCAAACAAGGAGCTGGAAATCAGAACATTTTGCTGTGTACTCAGTTTCTGAAACTGAATTGAAGCGCCAATGCTGCTGTTTGTAGCACTTGTTTTCTCAGAGAAAGAACAGTTTCTACCTGAAAGCTCCTTTGAAAACAAGAGGAGAGTGTGGGTAACAGGAGGTTTTTCCACCAAAGAATGAGCTGGAATTCATAACGTTTTGCTGTGAACTCAGTTTAGGAAACTGAATTGAATCCTCTATTCTGCACTCTATAGCCCTTGTTTGTCCGGTGAAACAGCAGTTTGTTCCTGCAAGCTCCAAGGGAACCAATTGGAGAGTGTGGGTTAACAGATTTTTCCACCGAACGAGGAGATGGAATTCATAACCTTTTGCAGTGAACTCAGTTTGAGAGAATGAATTGAAGCCTCCATGCTCCATGCTGTAGCCCTTGTTTTCCCAGGTAAACAGCAGTTTATTCCTGTAAGCTCCTATGAATCCTATGGAAGAGCATGGGATAGCAGGAGGTTTCTCCGTCAAACTAGGACCTTGAACTCAGAATGTTTTGCTGTGAACTCAGTTTTAGAACCTGAATTGAAGCCTATGTGCCGCAATCCATAGCCCTTCTTTTCCCAGAGAAAAAAACAGTCTGTTCCTTCAAACTCCAGTGAAACCAAAGTGCGTTAATGAGAGGTTTCTCCACAATTAAGGAGTTAGACCTCAGAACGTTTGGCTCTGATCTCACACTCAGAAACTGTATTACAGTTCACGGCCAATGCTCTGTGTGCCCTTTTATGCCAGAACACCTGCAGTTTATTCCTGCAGGTTACCTGGGCCTTAGGTATAACAAGTATGGTTAGTTAAATATCACTCTCTTTGTATGGAGAAGCAGAGGAGAACCACCTCTATTGTTCAAATGGATACACACTAATGTGAGAGAAGCCCAGTGCTTGATTTAGAAATATCTGGCTTAGAGTGCATCTTTCCAGCTTTATTTCTACATTTAGCTGCTGCCTCCATTGAAGCCAATGGGAAAGTGTGGGATAACAGAATGTTTCTCCACCAATCAGGGAGAAACACAGAACGTTTAGCTCCTATTTCAGCTACAAAAACAGCATTATATTTCACAGCCAACACTCTCTGTTCCCTTTTATGCTAGAGCTGCTGCAGTTCTTTCCTACAGGTTCCCTGGGGCTTAGGTATAACAACACCACTTAGGAACATATCAATCTCTTTGTACGAAGAGAAGGAGGAGAACTGGGACTATTGTTCAAATGTATACATGCTAATGTGAGAGAAGCCCAGTTCTTGCTTTAGAACTCACTGGCTTAGAGTGCAGCTTGGCAGCTTTATTTCTCCTTTTAACTGCTGGCGACATTGAAGCCAAAGGGATATTGTGGGATAAAAAGTTTTCTGCACCAAAAAAGGAGCTAGAACACAGAAGGTTTTGCTTTGAACTCAGTTTCAGAAATTAAACTGAAATCTCCACACTGCTGGCTGTATTCCTTGTTTTTCCAGAGGAAGAACAGTTTGTTTCTGCAAGCTCCTTTGAAAATAATGGGAGAAGGTGAGTTAACAGATTTCTCCACCAAACAAGGCGCTGGTATTCAGAATGTTTTGCTGTGAACTCAGTTTCAGAAGTGGAATTGAAGCCTATATGCTGCACTCTGTATCCCTTATTTTCACAGCAAAACAGGGGTTTATTCCTGCAAGCTCCACTGGAAATAATAGGACAGTGTGATATAACAAGAAGTTTCACCACGAAACCAGGAGTAGGAACACAGGACGTTTTGCTGTGAAATCACTTTCAGAAACTGAATTGAAGCCTCCATTCAGCACTCTGTAGCCCTTGTTTTTCCAGCAAAACACCAGTTTCTTCCTGCAAGCTCCCTTGGAAACAATATCAGAGTGTGGAATAACAGGAGGTTTCTCCACCAAACAAGGAGCTGGATCTCATAACGTTTTCCTTTGAACTATGTTTCAGAAACTGAACTGAAGCATCCATGCTGCATGCTGCATGCTGTAGCCCTTTTTTTCCCTAGCAAAAGAGCAGTTTTTTTCCTGTAAGCTCCTTTAAAACCAAAGGGAGAATGTGGGATAACAGGGGCTTTCTCAACCATGCAAAGAGCTGGAATTCAGAACGTTTTGCTGTGAACTCAGTTTCAAAACTGATTGAAGCCTACATGCGGCAATCTGTAACCCTTGTTTTCTCAGCGAAAGATCTGTTTGTTCCTGCAAGCTCCTTTGAAACCAAAGGGAGAGTGTGGGATAACAGCAGGTTTCTTCAACAAACAAGGAGCTGGAACTCAGAACATCTTGATGAAAACTCAGTTTCAGAAACTGAATTGGAACCTACATGCTGCATTCTGTAGTGCTTGTTTTCCCACAGAAAGGGCAGTTTTTTCCTGCAAGCTCCTTTGAAACCAACGGGAGAGTGTGAGATAACAGGAGTGTTCTCCACCAAAGAATGAGCTGGAACTCAAAACGTTTTGCTTTGTTCTCTGCTTGAAAAAATTCATTGCAGTTCACAGCCAATGCTCTATGTCCCCTTTCATACCAGAGGAACTGAAGTTTCTTCCTACAGGTTCCCTGTGCCTGAGGTATAACAAGGCCACTTAGGAAAATATCACTCTCTTTGTATGGACAGAGGAAAATGGCAGCTGTTGTTCAAATGAATAAACTCTAACATGAGAAAAGCACAGTGCTTGTTTAAAAACCCCTGTCCTAGAGTGCAGCTTGCCAGCTTTATTTCTCCGTTTACTGCTTTTTCCATTGAAGCAAATGGGAGAGTATGGGATAACAGGAGTTTTCTCCACCACACAAGGAGCTGGAACTCAGAACTGTCTTCCTGAAAACTCAGTTTCACAAACTGAATTGAGGCCTACATGCTGCATTCTGTACCACTTGTTTTCAGAGTGAAACAACGTTTGTTCCTTTGAAACCAGTGGGAGAGTGTGGGATAGCAGGAGATTTCTCCAGCAAACTGTGAGCTGGAACTTAGAACGTTTTGCTGTCAACTCAGTTTCAGAAACTGAATTGAAACCTCCATGCTGCTGTTTGTAGCCCTTTTTTTTTCTTAGAGAGATAACAGTTTCTTCCTGCAAGCTCCTTTGAAACCAGGAGGAGAATGTGTTAGAACAGGTGGTTTCTCCACCAAAGAATGAGCTGGAACTCATAACGTTTTGCTGTGAACTTAGTTTCAGAAACTGAATTGAATCCTCTATACTGCACTCTATAGCCCTTGTTTTCCCAGTGAAACAGCAGTTTGTTCCTGCAAGCTCCAGTGGAACCAATGGGAGAGTGTGGGATAACAGCAGATCTTTCCACCAATCAAGGAGCTGGAATTCATAACCTTTTGCATTGAACTCAGTTTGAGAGACTGAATTGAAGCCTTCATGCTCCCTGCTTTAGCCATTTTTCCCCCAGGGAAACAGCAATTTGTTCCTACAAGCTCCTATGAGTCCTATGGAAGAACCTGGGATAACAGGAGGTTTCTCCCACAAACTAGGACCTAGAACCCCGTACATTTTGCAGTGAACTCAGTTTCAGAACCTGAATTGAAGCCTATGTGCCACAATCTATAGCCCTTCTTTTCCCAGAGAAACAACAGTCTGTTCCTACAAGCTCCACTGAAAACAAAGTGGGATTATGGGTTAACTGGAGGTTTCTCCAACAAACAAGGAGTTGGACCTCAGAACATTTGGCTCAGATCTCAGATTCAGAAACTGCATTACAGTTCACAGCCAACATTCTTTGTCCCCTTTTATGCATTAAAACGGTAGTTTATTCCAGCAGGTTACCTGGGCCTTAGGTATAACAAGGATGCTTAGTTAAATATCACTCTCTTTTTATGGAGAAGCAGAGGAGAACTGCTTCTATTGTTCTAATGGATACACACTAATATGAGAGAAGTCCAGTGGTTGATTTAGAACTATACAGATTAGAGTGAAGCTTTCTGGCTTTATTCTTCCATTTATCCACTGGGTCCATTGAAGCCAAGGGGTGAGTGTATGTTAACATGACCTTTCTCCACCAATTAGGGAACTGGAACTCAGAAGGTTTAGCACTGATCTCAGCTCCATAAACTGCATTAGAGTTCACTGCCAACACTCTCTGTCCCCTTTTATGCCAGAGATACTGCAGTTTATTTCTGCAGTTTCCCTGGGGCATAGGTATAACAAGGTCGCTTAAGCAAATGTCACTCTCTTTGTACCTAGAGGAGGAGGAGAACCAGGAATATTGTTCAAATGAATACACCCTAATGGGAGAGAAGTGTAGTGCTTGCTTTAGAACTCTCTGGCTTACAGTGCATCTTTCTGTATCTGTTTCTCCATTTAGCCACTGGCTCCATTGAAACGAAGGTAGGTTTGTGTTATAACAGGACATTTCACCACCAAACATGGAGCTCAAATTCAGAAAGTTTTGCTGTGAACTCACTTTCAGAAACTGAATTGAAGCCTACATGCTGCAATCTGTGGCTTTTGTTTTCCCAGTAAAACAGCAAAATGTTCCTGCAAGCTCCATTGGAAAAAAAGGGAGAGTGTGGTGTAACAGTAGGTTTATCCACCAAACAAGGATCTGGAACTCAGAACATTTTGATCTGATCTTACCTTCAGATAATGCATTTCACTTCACAGCCAACACTCTGTCACCCCTTTTATGCAAGAACAACTGTGGTTTATTCCTGCAGATTCCCTGTGCCTTAGGTAAAACAAGGCCACTTAGGAATGTATCACTCTCTTTGTACGGACAAGCAGAGGGGAATGGCAGCTATTGTTAAAATGGAAACATTCTAACATGACAGGGCTTGCTTTAGAAGCCGCTGGCCTAGAAGGCAGCTTGCCAGCTTTAAATCTCCATTTATCCACTGGTTCCAATGAAGAAAATGGGAGAGTGTGGGATAACAGGAGGTTTCTCCACCAAACAAGGAGCTGGAACTCAGAATGTCTTGCTGTCAACTCAGTTTCAGAAACTGAGTTGAAGCCCCCATGCTGCTGTTTGTAGCCCTTGTTTTTCTAGAGAAAGTATAATTTCTTCCTGCAAGCTCCTTTGAAACCAATAGGAGAGGGAGGGATAACAGGAGATATTTCCACCAAACAAGGAGCTGGAATTCATAACCTTTTGCTGTAAACTCAGTTTCAGAAACTGAATTGAAGTCTGTATGCTGCACTCTGTAGCCCTCATTTTCCTAGCTATACAGAAGTTTGATCATTTAAGCTCAACTGAAATCAGGAGGAGATTGTGGGAAAACAGGATGCTTCTCCACCAAACAAGGAGCAGGAACTCAGGACGTTTTGCTCTGAAATCACTTTTACAAAATGAATTGAAGCCTCCTTTCCGCACTCTGTAGCCCTTGTTTTCCCAGCAAAACAGCACTTAATTCTGGAAGCTCCACTAGAAACAATGGGAGAGTTTTGGATAACAGGAGGTTTCTCCAGCAAACAAGGAGCTAGATCTCAAAATGTTTTGCTGTGAACTCAGTTTGTGATCATGAACTGAAGCCTCCATGTGGCTGTCTGTAGCCCTTCTTTTCCCAGAGAAGCAACAGTTTGTTCCTGCAAGCTCCATTGAAACCAATGGGAGATTGTGGGTTAAACGGAGGTTTCTCCAACAAACATGGAGTTCGAACTCAGAACGTTTGGCTCTGATCTCAGATTCAGAAACTGCATAAGAGTTCATGGCCAATGCTCTGTGTGCCCTTTTATGCCAGAACAACTGCAGTTTATTCCTGCAGGTTGCCTGCGCCTGGGTATAACAAGTATGGTTAGTTAAATATCACTCTCTTAGTATGGAGAAGCAGACGAGAACTGCGTCTATTGTTCAAATGGATTCACACTATTGTGAGAGAAGCCCAGTGCTTGATTAAGAAATATCTGGCTTAGAGTGCAGCTTTCCAGCTTTATTTCTACATTTAGCCACTGGCTCCATTGAAACTAACGGGAGAGTGTGGGATAACAGAAGGTTTCTCTACCAATCAGGGACCTGAAACACAGAACGTTTAGCTCCTATCTCAGCTACAAAAACAGCATTATATTTCACAGCCAACACTCTCTGTCCCCTTTTATGCTAGAGCTACTGCAGTTCTTTTCTACAGGTTCCCTGGGGCTAAGGTATAAGAACTCTGCTTAGTAATACATCCATCTCTTTGTACGAAGAGGAGGAGAACTGGGACTATTGTTCAAATGTATACATGCTAATGTGAGAGAAGCCCAGTTCTTGCTTTAGAACTCACTGGCTTAGAATGCAGCTTGCCGATTTTATTTCTCCATTTAACCCCCGGCTACATTGAATCCCAAGGGATAGTGTGGGACAAAAGGAGTATTCTGCAACACACAAGGAGCTAGAATTCAGAATGTTTGCTGTGAACTCAGTTTCAGAAACTGAACTGAAGCCTCCACACTGCTGGTTGTAGCCCATGTTTTCCCAGAGAAATAACAGTTTGTTTCTGCAATCTCCTTTGAAACCAATGGGAGAGTGTAAGTTAACAGGAGATTTCTCCACCAAACAAAGAGCTGGTATTCAGAACGTTTTGTTGTGAACTCAGTTTCAGAAACTGAATTGAAGCCTACATGCTGCACTCTGTAGCCCTTGTTTTCACAGCGAAACAGCAGTTTATTCCTGCAAGATCCACTGGAAATAATGGGAGAGTGTGGGATAACAGGAAGTTTCTCCACCAAACCCAGAGCAGGATAACAGGATGTTTTGCTGTGAAATTATTTTCAGAAATGGAACTGAAGCCTCCATTCAGCAATCTGTAGCCCTTGTTTTCCAAGCAAAACAACAGTTTGTTCCTGCAAGCTCCATTGGAAACAATATCAGCATGTGGGATAACAGCAAGTTTATCCACCAAACATGGAGCTGGATCTCACAACGTTTTATTTTGAACTGTGTTTCAGATACTGAACTGAAGCCTACATGCTGCATGTTTTAGCCCCCTTTTTTTCCCTAGCAAAATGGCAGTATTTTCCTGTAAGCTCCTTTAAAACCAAAGGGAGAATGTGGGATATCAGGGGATTTCTCCACCAAAGAGGTGGAACTCAGAACATTTTACTGTGAACTCAGTTTCAAAACTGAATTAAAGCCTACATGCTCCAGTCTGTAACACTTGTCTTCTCAGTGAAAGAGCTATTTGTTCCTGCAAGCTCCTTTGAAACCAAAGGGAGAGTGTGGGATAACAGCAGGTTTCTCCACCAAACAAGGAGCTGAAACTCAGAAAGTCTTGATGAAATCTCAGTTTCAGAAATTGAATTGGAACCTACATGCTGCATTCTGTAGCACTTGTTCTCCCAGAGAGAGGGCAGTTATTTCCTGCAAGCTCCTTTGAAACCAATGTGAAAGTGTGGGATAACAGGAGCTTTCTCCACCAAAGAATGAGATGGAACTCAAAAGGTTTTT
This sequence comes from Thryonomys swinderianus, assembly GCA_004025085.1. Taxonomy (NCBI): domain Eukaryota; kingdom Metazoa; phylum Chordata; class Mammalia; order Rodentia; family Thryonomyidae; genus Thryonomys; species Thryonomys swinderianus. The sequence goes on from PVIC010003143.1 coordinate 18,845, forward strand.
CTCTGATCTCTGCTTGAGAAAATTCATTGCAGTTCACAGACAACACTCTGTGTCCCCTTTCATGCCACAGCAACTGCAGTGTATTCCTGCAGTTTCCCTGTGCCTTAGGTATAGCAAGGCACCTTAGGAAAATATCACTCTCTTTGTATGGACAAGCAGAGGAAAATGGCAGCTATTGTTCAAATGAATAAATTCTAATGTGAGAAAAGCACAGTGCTTGCTTTAAAAGCCCCTGTCCTGGAGTGCAGCTTACCAGATTTATTTCTCCATTTACTGATTGTTCCATTGAAGCCAATGGGAGAGTGTGGGATAACAGGAGTTTTCTCCAACAAAGAAGGAGCTGGAACTTAGAACTTCTTCCTCAAAACTCAGTTTCAGAAACTGAATTGAAACATACATGTGGCACTCTGTAGCCCTTGATTGCCGAGAGAAAGAACCGTTTGTTCCTGCAAGCTCCTTTGAAACCAGTGGGAGAGTGTGGGATAACAGGAGACTTCTCCAGCAAACAGTGAGCTGGAACTTAGAATGTTTTGCTCTCAACTCAGTTTTAGAAACTGAATTGAAGCCTACATGGTGCCCTCTGTAGCCTTTGTTTTCCCAACGAAACAGCAGTTTGCTCCTTCAAACTCCATTGAAAGCAATGGAAGAGTGTGGGATGACAGGGACTTTCTCCACAAAAAGCTGGAACTCAAAACGTTTTGCTGTAAACTCAGTTTCTGAAACTGTATTGAGGCCTACAAGCTGTCCTCTGTAGCCATTTTTATCTTAGAGAAACAACTGTTTCTTTCAGTAATCTCCTTTGAAAGCAATGGGAGAGTGTGTGATAACAGGAGTTTTCTCCTCCAAACAAGGAGCTGGAACTCAGAAATTTTGCTGTGACCTCAGTATTAGAAACTGAATTGAGGACTCTAGGCTGTGTTCTACAGCCCTTGTTTTACCAGAGAAACAGCAGTTTGTTCCTGCAAGCTCCACTGAAATCAATGCAAGATTGTGGGATAACAGGATTTTTCACCACCAAATGGGGATCTGGAACTGAGAAGGTTTTGGTCTGATCTCAGCTTCAGAAACTGCATTGCAGTTCACAGCCAACACCCTGTGGCACCATTTATGCCAGAGCAACTGCCATTTATTCCTGCAAGTTCCCTGTCCCTTAGGTATAAGAAATTTGCTTAAGAAACTAGCACTTTTGCTCTATGGACAAGCAGAGGAGAAGTGCATCTATTGTTCAAATGGATACACTCTAATGTGAGAGAAGCACAGTGCTTGTTTTAGAAGCCTCCAACCTAGAGTGCAGCTTGTGGGCTTTATTGCTCCATTTAGCCCCTGGCTCCAGTGAAGCCAAAGGGAGAGTGTGGGATATAGGAGTTTTCCCCCCAAAACAAGGAAATAGAACTCAGAACATTTTTTTTTGAGACAGGGTCTCACTTTGTATTTCAGGCTGGCCCTCAGCTCACTATGGAGACCAGGCAAGCCTCGAACTCAGCAATCCACCTGTCTCTGCCTCCCGAGTGCTGGAATTACAGGTGTGAGCCACCACGCCTGGTGAACTCATAACATTTTGCTCTGAGCTCAGTTTCACAAACTGAATTGAAGCCTCCAGGCTTATTGCTGTAAGTCTTGTTTTCTCAGAGAAACAACAGTATTTTCCTGCAAACCCCATTGAAACCAATGGCATATTGTTGGGTAAATGGAGGTTTCTCCAGTAAACAAGGAATTGGAACTCCGAATGTTTGGCTCTTATCTCAGATTCTTAAACTGCTTTACAGTTCACAGGCAACACTCTGTGTTCCCCTTATGCCAGAGCAACTTCAGTTTATTCCTGCAGGTACCCTGAGTCCTTGATATAACAAGGATTCTTAGTTAAATATTATCTCTTTGCATAGAGAAGCAGCAGATAACCACTCTATTGTTCAAATGGATACACACTAATGTGAGAGAAACACTGTGCTGGATTTAGGACAATCTGGCTTAGAGTGCAGCTTTCTGGCTTTATTTTTCTGTTTATCTGCTGGCTACATTGAAGCCAACTGGAGAGAGTGGGATAAGAGGAGGTTTCCCCAACAATCAGTAACCTGGAACTCAGAACGTTTAGCTCTGAACTCAGCTTCAGAAAGTGCATTACACTTCACTGCCAGCACTCTCTGTACCCTTTTATGCCAGAGCTACTGCAGTTCACTCCTGCAGGTTCCCTATGGCATAGGTATAACAAGGCTGCATAGGAATGTATCAGTCTCTTTGTACCTAGAGAAGGAGGAGAACCAGGACTATTGTTCAAATGTACACACTCTAATGTTAGATAAGCCCAGTGCTTGGTTTATTACTTAGAGTTAGCTTTCCATCTCCGTGTAGAGTTCAGCTTTCCATCTTTCTTTCTCCATTTAGCAACTGGCTGCACTGAAGCCAAGTAGAGTGTGGGATAACAGGAGTATTGTCCACCAATCATAGAGATGGAATTCAGAATGTTTTGCTGTGAACTCAGTTTCAGAACTTGAATTGAAGCCTATATGCTTCATTCTGTTCCCCTTCTTTTTCCAGCCAAACAGCAGTTTGTTCCTGGAAGCTCAATTGGAAACAAACTGAGAGTGTGGGAAGACAGGAAGTATCTCCACCAAACAAGGAGGTGGAAATCAGAAACTTTTGCCGTGAACACAATTTCAGATAGTGAATTGAAGTATCCACTCTGCTGTTTGTAGCCCTTGTTTGCCCAGAGAAAAAAAGCGTTTGTTACTGTAAGCTCCATTGAAACCAATGGGAGAGTGGGGCATAACAGGAGATTAATTCATCATACAGTGGGCTGGAACTTAGAACGTTTTGCTATAAACTCAGTTTCAGAAACTGAACTGAGGCATACATGGTGCCCTCTGTAGGCCTTGTTTTCTCAGGGAAACAACTGTTTGTTACTGCAAGATTTTTGAAACCAAAGGGAGAGTGTGGGATAACAGCAGGTTTATCCAACAACAAGGAAATGGAACACAGAATGTCTTGATATAAACTCAGATTCAGAAACTGAATTGAGGCCTATATGGTGCCCTCTGTACCCCTTCTTTTCGTAGAAAAATAATTGTTTCTTCAAGCAGCATTGAAAGCAAAGGGAGAGAGAGTGATAAGAGGAGGTTTCTCAATCAAACAAGTAGCTATAACTCAGAAAGTTTTGCTCTGAACTCAGCTTCAGAAACTGCATTGCAGGTCGCAGCCAATACTCTGTGTCCCATTTTATGCCAGAACAACTGCAGTTTATTCCTGCAGGTTCCCTGGGCCTTAGGTTAAAAAAAAAAAAAAAAGGCTGCTCAGGAATATATTTCTCTCTTTGCAATGAAAAGCAGAGTAGAATCGCAGCTATTGTTACAATGGATAGGTTCTAACGTGAGGGAAGCACAGGATTGCTTTAAAAGCTGCCTGACTAGATTGCAGCTTGCCGGCTTTATTTCTCCATTCAGCCGCTGGTTCCAATGAAGCCAAAGGGAAAGTGTGGGATAACAGGAGGTTTCTGCAACAAACAAGGAGCTTGAACTCAGAATGCCCTGGTGTAAAGTCAGTTTCAAAACTGACTTGATGCCTACATGGTGCACTCTGTAGCCCTTGTTTTCTCAGAGAAACAACAAATTGTTCTTTCAAGCTCCATTGAAACCAAAGGGAGATTATGGAATAACAGGAGATTTTTTCCAACAAACAAGTAGCTGGAACTCAGAATGTCTTGCTGTAAACTCAGTTTCAGAAACTGAATTGAAGCATACATGGTGCCCTCTGTAGCCCTTGTTTTCTCAGAGAATCAAATGTTTCTTACTGCAAGCTCTTTTGAAACCAAAGGGAGAGTTTGAGGTAACAGCAGGTTTAACCACCAAACAAGGATATGGAAATCAGAACGTCTTGCGGTAAACTCAGTTTCAGAAACAGAACTGAAGCCTACATGGTGCCCTGTGTAGCCCTTCTTTTCTTAGAGAAATAACTGTTTGTTCCTGCAAGCCCCACTGAAACCAATTACAGAACGTGGTGTAACAGCAGCTTTCACTACCAGAAAAGGAGCTGGAACTCAGAACGTTTTGATCTGATCTCAGATTCAGAAACTACATTGCAGTTCACAGCTAAAACTCTGTGTCCACTTTTATGCCAGAGCAACTGCACTTTACTCCTGCAGGTTCCCTGGGCATTAGGTAAAACAGGACCGCTTAGGAATGTATTTCTCTCTTTGCAATGAAAAGCAGAGTAGAATCACATCTATTATTCAAATGGATACATTCTAATGTGAGGGAGGCACAGGGCTTGTTTACAAGCCTGCTGAATAGAGTGCACCTTGCCGGCTTTATTTCTGCCTTTAGCTGCTGGTTCCATTGAAGGCAAAGGGAGAGTGTGAGATAATAGCAGCTTTATCCACCAAAAAAAAAAAAAAAAGAGCTGGAAATCAGAACGTCCAACTGTAAAGGCAGTTTCAGAAACTGAATTGATGCCTACATGGTGCCCTGTGTAGCCCTGATTTTCTCAGAGAAACAATGCTTTGTTCCTGCAAGCTCCTTTCAAACCAGAGTGAGAGTGTGGGATAACAGGAGGTTTCTCCACCAAGCAAAGAGCTGGAACTCAGAAGGTTTTGCTCTGATCTCAGCTTCAAAAACAGTATTGCAGGTCACTGCTAACACTCTGTGTCCCCTTTTATGCCAGAACAATTAGAGTTTATTCCTCCAGGTTCCCTAGGCTTTAGGTAAAACATGGCCACTAAGGAATATATTGCTCTCTTTGATATGACAAGCAGAGGAGAATCACAGATATTCTTCCAATGGATACATTTTAACATGAGGGAAGCACAGGGCTTGCTTTAGAAGCTGTCTGACTAGAGTGCAGCTTGCCAGGTTTATTTCTCAGTTTAGCCACTGGTTCCATTGAAGCCAAAGGGAGAGTGTGGGATAATAGCAGTTTTCTCCACCAAACAAGGAGCTGGAAATCAGAACGTCTTGCTATCAACTCAGTTTCAGAAACTGAATTGAAACCTCCATGGAGCCCTCTGCAGCCCTTTCTTTCTTAGAGAAACAAGTGATTGTTCCTGCCAGCTCCATTCAAACCAATGGGAGAGGAATGGATAACAGCAGCTTTCTCCACCAAACAAGCAGCTGGATCTCAGAACGTTTTGCTCTGATCTCAGCTTCAGAAACTTCATTGCTGTTCACAGCTAAAACTCTGTGTCCCCTTTTATGCCAGAGCAACTGCAGTTTATTCCTGTAGGTTCCCTGGGCCTTAGGAGAAAAAAAGCCTGCTTAAAAATGTGTCACTGTATTTGTAATGAAAAGCAGAGAAGAACCAAAGCTATGCTTCAAATGGATACATTCTAACGTGCCTGAAGCATAGGTCTTCCTTTGGAAGCCTCCACCCTAGAGTGTAGCTTGCCTGCTTTATTTCTCCATTTAGCCGCTGGTTCCTTTGAAGCAAATGGGAGAGTGTGGCTTAACAGGAGGTTTATCCACCAAACAAGGAGCAGGTACTCACAATGTCTTGCTGTAAATTCAGTTACAGAAACTGAATTGATGCCTACAAGGTGGCCTCTGTAGCCCTTGTTGTCTCATAGAAACAACTCTTTGTTCCTACAAGCTCCTTTGAAATCAAGGGGAGAGTGTGGCATAACAGGAGGATTCTCCACCAAACATAAAGCTGGAGCTCAGAAGGATTCGCTGTAAACTCAGTTTCAGAAACTCTTTGATTCCTACATGGTGCCCTTGTACCCCTTCTTTTCTCAGAGAAACAACTGTTTGTTCCTGTAATCTCCTTTGAAACCAATGGGAGGATATGGGATAACAGCAGCTTTCTCCACAAAACAAGGAGCTGGAACTCAGAAAGTTTTGCTCCGATCTCAGCTTCAGAAACTTCATTGGAGTTCACATCTAAAACTCTGTGTTCCCTTTTATGCCCAAGCAACCACAGTTTATTCCCGCAGGTTCCCTGGGCCTTGGCTAAAACAAGGCTGCTTAGGATTGTATTGCTCTCTTTGTAATGTGAAGCTGAGGAGAACCATAGCTATTGTTTAAATGGATATATTCTAAAGTGAGGGAAGCACAGGGCTTGCTTTAGAAGCTACCAGCCTAGAGTGCAGCTTGCCCGCTTTATTTCTTCGTTTAGCCCCTGGTTCCATTGAAGCCAATGGGAGAGTGAGGCTTAATAGGAGGTTTCACCATGACACAAAGAGCTAGAACTCAGAGCGTCTTGCTGTAAACTCAGTTGAATAAACTGAATTGATGCCTACATGGTGCCGTCTCTAGCCCTGCTTTTCTTCAAGAAACAACAGTTTGTTCCTGCAAGCTCCACTGAAACCAATGGGAACCAAACAAGGAACTGGAACTCAGAACCTCTTAGAGTAAATCAGTTTCAGAGACTGAACTGATGCCTACATGGTGCCCTCTGTAGCCCTTCTTTTCTTAGAGAAATAACTGTTTTTTCTTGCAAGCTCCTTTGAAACCATTGGGAGAGTGTGGTATAACAGGAGGTTTCTCCACCAAACAAGATGCTGGAAATCAGAACGTCTTGCTGTAAACTCGGTTTCAGAAACTAAATTGATGCCTATATGGTGCCCTCTGTAGCACTTCTTTTTTTAGAGTAATAACTGTTTGTTCCTGAAAGCCTCATTGAAATGAATGGGAGAGTGTGGTATAACAGCAGCTTTCTCCACCAGAAAAGGAGCTGGAACTCAGAATGTTTTGCTCTGATCTCAGCTTCAGAAACTGCATTGCTGTTAACAGGTAAAACTCTGTGTCGCCTTTTATGCCACAGCAAGGGCTGTTTATTCCTGGAGGTTCCCTGGGCCTTAGGTAAAATAAGGCTGCTTAGGAATATATCGCTTTCTTTGTAATTACAAGCAGAGTAGAACAGTACATATTGTTGAAATACATACATTCTAATGTGAAGGAAGCACAGGGCTTGGTTTAGAAGCCACCGACCTAGAGTACAGATTGCCCATGTTATTTCTCCATTTACCTGCTGGTTCCATTGAAGCAAAAGGGAGAATGGGGCTTAACAGGAGGTTTCTCCACCAAACAAGGAGCTGGGACACAGAACATCTTACTGAAAACTCAGTTTCACAAACTGAATTGATGCCTATATTGTGGCCTCTGTAGCCCTTCTTTTTTCAGAGAAATAACTGTTTGTTCCTGCAAGGCCCATTGAATCGAATGGGAGAGTATGGTCTAACAGAAGCTCGCTCCACCAGAAAAGGAGCTAGAACTCAGAACAATTTGCTCTGATCTCAGCTTCAGAAACTGCATTGCTGTTTACAGCTAAAACTCTGTGTCCCCTTTTATGCCAGAGCAACTGCAGTTTATTCATGGAGGTTCACTGGGCCTTAGGTAAAAGCAGGTCACTTAGGAATATATCACTGTCTTTGTAATGAAAAACAGTGGAGAACCAAATCTATTCTTCAAATGGATACATTCTAACGTGAGGGAAGCACAGGGCTTGCTTTAGAAACTGCAGGCCTAGAGTGCAGCTTGCCCTATTTATTTCTCCATTTAGCTGCTGGTTCCATTGAATCAAATGTGAGAGTGTGGCTTAACAGGAGGTTTCTCTACCAAACAAGGAGCGGGAACTCCGAACGTTTTGCTGTAAACACAGTTGCAGAAACTGAACTGATGCCTACATTGTGCCCTCTCTAGCCCTTCTTTTCTTTTCTTTTTTTTTTTTTTTTAGAAACTCATGTTTTATTTTTCATCAACCTCATTTCTATTTTGTTTAAGTGCCCACAGAACAAACAGCTCAAGACCATTCAGTGGTGGTTCCTACCCACTAGGTGGCCTGAGCAGTGGGGGCTGCAGACCAGTCTTCCGTGGCCGGTTGAGCACTCCAGTCTTCGGTCGGAAACTGCTGAATGGGCACAGAGGGCACCTGCACACCCTCAGACCAGTCTGCAAACTCAGGCTGAGTAGCAGTGAACTCTGGAGCTGGTGCAGTCCATTCCCCCTGAAACTCCTCCTTGGTCACAGCCTTTTCAGCAGCAGCCTGCTCTTCTTTTTCAATCTCTTCAGGATCCCTGTAGAAGTAGAGATCAATGCCCTTCTTTTCTTACAGGAACAACTGTTTGTTCCTGCAAGCTCCTTTGAAACCAATGGGAGAGTGTGGGATAACAGGAGTTTTCTCCACCAAACAAGTAGCTGGAACTCAGAAAGTCTTGCTGTAAGCTCAGTTTCAGAAACTGAATTGATGCCTACATGGTGCCTTCTGTAGCCCTTCTTTTCTTAGAGAAATAACTGTTCCTGCAAGCCACATTGAAATGAATGGGAGAGTGTGGTATAACAGCAACTTTCTCCACCAGAAAAGGAGCTGGAACTCACAACATTTTGCTCTGATCTCAGCCTCAGAAAATGCATTGCTGTTCCCAGCTAAAACTCTGTGTCCCCTTTTATGCCAGAGCAACTGCAGTTTATTCCTGGAGGTACCCTGGGCCTTACGTAAAACAAAGTCACTTAAGAATGTATCGCTGGATTTGTAATGAAAAGCAGAGGAGAACCAAAGCTATTCTTCAAATGGATACATTCTAACATGAGGGAACCACAGAGCTTGCTTTAGAAGCTGCCTGCCTAGAGTGCAGCTTTCCGGCTTTATTTCTCCATTTAGCTGCTGGTTCCATTGAAGCCAATGGGAGAGTGTGGCTTAACCAGAGGTCTCTCCACCAAACAAGCAGCTGGTACTCACAACGTCTTGGTGTAAATTCAGTTACAGAAACTGAATTGATTCCTACATGTTGCCCTCTGTAGCCCTTGTTTTCTCAGAGAAGCAACTGTTTGTTCCTGTGAGCTCCCCTGAAACCAAGGGGAGAGTGTGGCGTAACAGGAGGTTTCTCCACCAAAGAAGGAGTGAGAACTCAGAATGTTTTGCTGTGTGGGGATCCATCAGGAGCCAGGAAGACAGCAAGCAGAATTGTAAAACTGCCTTCTAGCTGAGAAGCCTAGATGAAAGGAAGCAGACTTGTAAAACAGCCCCCTAGCCGGTATGGTAAGATTGTGAGAAAGCAAACCTGGAAAGTGAGATAAGGATAGAGCAAACCTGAGGTCAGCCTGCGATCAGCCATAGTCTCTCCCCTCTGTGAAATTCTACCTTTACTCCCTGTCCTATATATGTTACCACCCTACTTGCAGTAAATGAGACTTGATCAGAAATGCTGTCTTATCTCCATCCTTTTGCGTCTTCCTATTCCTCCCCTTTCTTTCCAGGTACGAGCTCCTATTGACTGTCCTGCAGGCTGGGACAACTGGCGCCCAACAGTAGATCCTGTGCAGTCACAGTATTAGGCGTTGTTCTTAAAAGAGTGAGGGCCGCCAGGTAACGCAGAAATTGGTCACCACGACACCACACAAATTGCTGGGAGATCTGAGGTAAGTGGACAACGCCTTGATGGAATAGTAGGAATAAAGCTCTACTAGTTCATTTTCAAGAGATAAAGACTAGAAGATTTTCGGGGGCATAAAGGTAAGGGATCTATTGGTTTTGGACTATAAAATAATGGGACAAGAAATTAGTGTTCAAGAGAAATTTATACAGGGTCTGAAAGACTCTCTCTGATTGCGGAAGGTCAAAGTCAAAAAAAAGGACTTAGTTCATGTTTTTAAGCTTCTGACAGATATCTGTCCCTGGTTCCCACAGGAAGGTACAATAGATGAAAAAAGATGGGAACACATGGGGAATACCCTTAATGATTATTACATGGTTCACAGCCCAGAAAAGGTCCCCGTGACTGCCTTTTCCTATTTGAATATCATTTATGAAACCTTAAAAGTCCGTCATCGTGACGAGGATGTCCAACAGGTGGTAAAAGAGGGAGAATCTTTTCTAAAAAGGGAACTCAGCCATAGTTATTCTTCTCTACAATTAGGCCTCCACTCACAACAGAGGGACTCTGTTGCTATAACCATGCCCTCCATTGGTAAAGAACCTACTTCGCCCCCTCTTGCCTCACAGAGTTTACCCTCACCTCCTGAAAAGGTCGACTCCTCTACTTCCCCAAAATGCCCATAAAGGCTTTATCCATCTCTGAGGGCCTTTCACTCTGAAATTAGGCATAACAATAATGATGAGTTAACTCCTGAGGAGAAAGCTGATCTGGAGGAGGAAGCTGCCAGACATCACAGTGAGGATGGGCCATCGTCCTCACCTCAACCCCCTCCATGTCATGTCCAGTTGCCCCTTTTTACGTATGAGGCATCAACAAAAAGAGAGGATGGTCTACCTAGGGACATTCTGTCTCAAAAAGAGTTGGCTCTTCATGTTCAAAGGCTCCACCAGACTCTCGAAATTAAAAGGGAAGAGCTAGAGTTATTAGAGCAGTTTCAAAGGCTAGATGCAAATTTGACCCTTCGCAAGGCTACCATCCAAACCCCCTCCCCTGTTCCAGCCCCCACTCCATGCTCCGGGGCTTCACATAGGAAAACTTTTTGGTTGTCACCTTTAGATCTTTTCCCAGTTGTTGAAACCCCTGCTCAGGGTGAAGATGGTGAAGAGGAGGGAGATCCTGTCAGGGAATATAGGCACCTGGGTTTCAAAACTTTAAAAGAGCTGAAATCAGCTGTAGTTCAATATGGCCCTGTCGCCCCTTTTACACTCACCATACTGGACACCTTGGGGGATCTTTGGCTGATGCCAAAGGATTGGTACCACCTTACAAGATCCACTCTCTCAGGGGAAGAATTTGTTTTATGGAAGTCTGAGTTTTCTGAGGCCTACAGGGACACCGCCCAATGTAACCAGGAAAATGATAGAGGGGGAGTAGTCTGGACTTTAGAAATGTTGCTTGGGGAAAAACCTTATGATACTAATGATAGCCAGAGCGAGTATATGCTCAGATACAAAGTGTTGCAGTTAAAGCTTGGAGAAAACTACCTCAAAAAGGGTCGGCTACCACGTTCCTAACAGATATAAGACAAGGACCTGATGAGCCTTATCCTGACTTTGTCAGCCACCTTACCAGCACAGCTGAAAAAATCCTCGGTGTTTCTGAAACCCAAAGCGAGTTCCTTAAAATATTTACCTTTGAAAATGCTAATTCTGTTTGCTGAGATGCTATCTGCCCTCACCAAAGGAGGGGCACTCTTTCAGAATGTATTTGGCTCTTTTCAGATATAGGCACCGAACATTGCCTAGGTTTAGCCATTGGCGTCGCTTTAAAAAACTTCATGAATGTTCCTTCAGTGCAGGGCAAATGCTTTCATTGTGGCCAAGGAGGTCACCTTGCAAAAAACTGCCCTGCACCAAAGCAAAACAAAGGTAGGCCCCCTGGCCTCTGTCCAAGATGCAGAAGGGTGAGACATTGGGCTGCTCAATGCCACATTAAGACAGATGTTTCAGGCAACCCTTTGCCCTCCAACCAGGAAAACATCCAGCAGAGCCAGCCCCAGGCCCCAACAGGCAACCACAAGTTTGGGGCAATTCAGTTTGTTCCACAGGTCTTCAACAATCACGGGCCATTACAGAACTCTTCAGAACTATCTCAGGCAGGACAGGATTGGACCTCTGTGCCACCTCTGACACAATACTAATGCCAGAGATGGGAGCCCAGCCTCTGCCTACTGGCATACTTGGCCCTTTACCCCCTGATTATTTTGGACTATTGCTAGGCAGGCACAGCCCTGTAATAAAAGGCCTGCATAACTACCCCGGGTTCATAGACAATTCCTTTAAGGGCGAGGTGAAGGTTATGTTTCCGCAAAAGAATCACCCGTGACCATCCATCAAGGGCAGAACATAGCACTGTTACTTCTTTTGCCTCTGAAGCCTCAGCCTAAACAAAACAAAGGCCATACATTTTTGGAAACCTACTGTGTTCAAAATATTTCTCCTCGCAAACCCATGCTAAAATTAAAACTTGATGGAAAGAGCTTTGAGGGCCTTATTGACACAGGTGTGGATGCATCTATAATTAGGAAGGAGGACTGGCCAAGGTCTTGGCCCCTCACTGCCAGCCTCAGCCAGTTACAAGGCATAGGTCAGAGCAAAAACCCTGAGTGGAGTGCTAAATTGTTAATCTGGGAAGATGAAGAATGTAATCCAGGACATGTCCGCCCGTACGTGTTCCCTGGACTTCCAGTCACCTTATGGCAATGGGATATATTGTCTCAAAAGGGACTTATGATGTTTAGCCCCAACGAGGTTGTCACTTCTCAAATGTTAAACCAGGGTTTCCTTCCCGGCCAAGGGCTAGGGAAAAATGCATAAGGCGAAAAAGATCTGATTCAGGTTACACAGAGGCCTCCACGGTTAGGTCTGGGAAATTTGACCTAGTGGTCACTGGCAAGCCTGCACCCCATGCAGATCAGATAATTTGGAAGACTAGTGAACCAGTTTGTGTGGATCAGGGGCCACTCAGTTCAGAGAAACTATCTGCTGCTCAACATTTAGTGCAGAAACAACTTGCAGTGGGACATATTGAGCCTAGCAACTCTCCTTGGAATACACCCATTTTTGTCATTAAAAAGAAATCCCAGAAGTGGAGGCTTATTCAGGACCTCAGAGCAGTCAATAAAACCATGGTTCTGATGGGAGCCCTCCAGCTAGGCCTCCCCACTCCTGTAGCTATTCCCTCTGGGTATCTAAAAATTATAATAGACCTTAAAGATTGTTTCTTTACTATCCCTTTACATCCTGCAGACCACCAACACTTTGCCTTTAGCTTGCCTAGGGTCAATTTCACAGGCACAATGAGAAGGTTCCAATGGAAGTTCCTTCCTCAGGGGTTGGCTAATAGTCCCATGCTTTGTCAAAAGTTTGTAGCCTCAGACATCGACCTCATCTGGGTACAGTGGCCCTCTCTCTATATCATTCATTATATGCATGACATCCTTATAGCTGGTAATAATGGAAGAGACCTCCTATTCTGCTGCAATCTTCTTATTCATAATCTGGCTAACAAAGTATTACAAATAGCACCTGATAAGATCCAACTAAAAGACCCATACACCACCTTAGGGTTTGAAATTCAAGGTCCTCTCATAAAAACCCAAAAGTTTCACTTGAGAACAGGGCACCTCGCCACATTAAATGACTTTCAAAAATTGCCTGGGGATATACACTGGGTCAGACCCTACGTAAAGCTAACTACAGGGGAACTCAAACCCCTATTTGACATCTTAAAAGGGGACCCAGACCCGAAATCCCCTAAGCTTTTAACCCCTGAAGGGAGATCTGCTTTAGCTAAAGTTGAGGAAGCCATAAGACAACAGTTTATCACATTTGTTGATTATTCTAAACCCCTCCTGCTCATTATCTGTGCCACCACACATACCCCTACTGCAGTATTCTGACAAGCAGACCCACTACTGTTGGTCCATCTCCCCTCTGCCTCGGGGAAGACGATAGTGCCCTATTACCATGCAGTGGCTGAGCTAATCATCCTGGGAAGAGGGTGCAGTAGACAATATTTTGGAAAAGATCCTGACATCATTATTCAGTCATATGCAAAATCTGAGCTCAGTTGGCTTTTTCAGACCACTGACCGGAGGCCAATTGCCTGCGCTTCTTTCCCTGGGCTATTAGACTATCATTACCCTGCTAACAGGTTGCTTTAATTCCTAAAATCTCACCTGGTTGTTTTCCTAAGAAATACATCTCTGCAGCCCCTTGCCTGAGGCCTTAACAATTTTTTACAGATGGCTCCTCGTCAGGAACGGCCACCTTTACTGTTAACAATCAGACCACCGCCTTTCAGACAGATTACAACTCTGCTCAGCTTGTGGAGTTGTCTGCAGTCCTCTCCGTCCTTAAAATCTTTCACGATAACCTATAAATCTTTACACCAATAGTGCTTATATAGCTCAGTCACTTCCCCTTTTAAAAAGTGTTGCCTTTATTAAACCAACTTCTACCGCTATAAAACCTTTCTTAGAAGTACAATTGGCCATCCAATCCTATAGCTGCCCTTTTTATAAACAACATTTATGAGCTCATACAGGCCTCCCAGGCCCTCTTTCTCAAGGAAACATGCAAACTGACCTTGCTACACAAAAACAATTGATATTCCTGACTTCTATTGTTGATGAGGCCCAAAAGGCTTACACCCTACATCATAAATGCCCAAACCTTAAGACTTATGTTCAAAATCACAAGAGAACAAGCCCAACAAATAGTCAAACAATGCCCCGCTTGTGTTACCTTTCTACCCACTCCTCATCTAGGAGTCAACCCTAGGGGCATTGTCCCAAATGAAATTTGGCAAATGGACGTTACACACGTCCTGGAATTTTGCAATCTCAACTACCTTCACATTACTATTAACACCTTTAGCGGGTTCATTTTTGGTACTGTTCAGACCAGTGAAGCTGGCAAGCATGTCATTACACATGTGCTTGCCTGTATCACCACAATGGGGAGACCTAAAATCCTCAAGACTGATAATGGGCCTGGGTACACTGGAAATAACTTCCAGTCATTTTGCCGGGTGCTACAAATAAAACACGTGACTGGCATTTCCTACAAACCCCAAGGGCAAGGGATTGTTGAAAGAGCCCACCAAACACTCAAAAATACCATCAATAAGTTAAAAATGGGGAGCTGTACCCTATTAAGGGATCCCCCAGAAAAGTGCTTACCCATGCACTATTTGTGCTGATTTTTTTTAAATTTGGGTCAAAAGGAAGATCAGCCGTGGATCACAAGTTGCATCCCTCTACAAAAGATAATTATGCTTCAGTCATGTGGAAAGACCCCCTGACTAACGAGTGGTATGGGTCAGACCCAGTACTCATATGGGGTAGAGGCTCAGTGTGCCTGTTTGACCGTAAGGAAAAAGCAGCCAGATGGCTGCCTGAGCAGTTTGTAAAACAAGTCGATGTTGACCTTACGTCCAGGGAATAAAAGGGAACCCCTGAGAAGCTTTCTCCTGTGTTTAATTGCAGATGCTGCTAACAGGTATCGTCCTCACCCTGCTGGGACACGTTGCAGCCGCCCACAGCCCCCATCAACCAGCTAAACGGACATGGCAAGTTATCACCTTCAGCGATGGACAAGTCTTCAACAGCAGCACCACGGAAGCCGCTCCAAACACTTGATTTCCTGATATCGGTTTTGACCTTAGTTTGGTCATGGGAACAGAGACTGGTAAATTCATTGCTAATAGGGAAAAGGTAGACTTTTATGTCTGCCCTGATACTCAAGGAGAAAGAGAAAAAGCAGGGAGGTATGGAGGCACTGAGTCATATTATTATGCCGCCTGGGGCTGTGAAACACAGGGGAACTAGAAGCAATTGGGCAGGGAAGCCTTGATAGAGTTGCACGAAGACCCCAGATTTATGAGTAACTGCCCAGAGTATTTAAGTTCCACCAACACTCGGGCTGTTGGGCTAACTCAGTACCAGTCTAGAAGACCCTGCAATCTGCTCACAGATTCACGGATAAAGGAAAACAGGTAGACTGGGGTATGGGAAGAAATTTTGGAATCAGAGAGTACCTATTCGGTACAGATTATGGGGGAATATTTTGGCCCAGACTTAAAGCCGAACCCCTGCCAACCATGGTGGTAGGACCCAAAGCGGCCCTACCACCACCTGCAGGGCCCATTAACCTTATAAGATCCAGTCCCTTCGCCCCTGCAGGTATCACTGCCCCGTCCTTTTCTGCAACCTCAGATACCTTGCTGTCTTTTCCTGTTTTGGCTACCCCTGTCCCACCTAGCAGGTCACATAATGCCAGAACCACTAAAGAGTCCCTGGTCGACCTTATTCAGCAGACTTTTCTTACCTTAAATCAGTCAGATCCTAATTTGACCAAATCTTGCTGGCTATGCTATGATGCAAACCTGCCTTTTTATGAAAGCATTGCAGTCAACGGAGGTTATAACATCTTCTCCAGTCATTCCCAGTGCTGATGGACACAGGGGACTGCCAGATTGATGCTTCAGTCCATCTCTGGACAAGTGTTGTGCCTCGGAAAAGTGCCAGGCATTCATCAACATCTTTGTAACCAAACCATAGACATAAAGGGACAAAATAAGTATGTTATTCCTCCCCCAAACTCAAGGTGGGCTTGCAATAGTGGACTGACTCCTTGTGTATATAGTAGCCTGCTCTACAATAGAACTGATTTTTGCATATTAGTACAATTGATTCCACACTTCACCTATTATACTGATCAACAATTTTCTGAAATCTGGCTCCCCCATAATGATAATGAACTTCTAAGACTAAAAAGGAAGCCAATCTCTGCAATTACCCTGTTGGTGCTTTTGGGCTTTGGCTCCACAGATGCCAGGGTACAAATAACTTCTTTTGTTCTTTCCAATAAATATTATTCAGAGCTTCAGATGTCTATCAATGAAGACATTGAATGCCTAGAAAATGTGGTTTCTCACCTGCAAAAATGCCTAACATCCTTGTCTGAGGTAGTCCTCCAAAACCGCAGAGGGCTGGATCTGTTCCTACTTCAACAAGGAGGATTGTGTGCCACTTTAAGAGTGTTGTTTTTATATAGACCACTCTGGGGTAGTCAGACATTCTATGGCTAAGGTATGAAAAGGACTAGAAAAAAGAAAAAGGCAAAGAGAGAGTAAACATGGCTGGTTTCAGGGCTGGTTTGCCACTTCCCCCTGGCTGACCAATGTGCTCTCCTCCATTCTGGGCCCCTTCATAGGCTTGCTGCTCCTTCTGCCTTTTGGTCCATGGGCTTTTAGAAAACTCACAGATTTTGTCAAGTGACAAATTGATGCCATGAAGGCTAAACGTATCCAGGTCTATTATCACCGCTTAGGTCTAGTGGACCAGGGATATACTGAAGATTATCCCTCTCTGTAGGAAGCCAAATGCTAATGAAGTAGCCAATTGCCAATGATGGGTAAGATTTTCTTGACCAAAAATGGCCCCTATTCCAAGGCTGGTAGTCAATGATGGGTAAGGAGGCTCTCCAAACAGGACCAACCTAAGACAGGACATGATAGCAAGACTTTCATGTGCCAATGACGGGTAAGTCCTGGGGTGCAGGAGCGCCAAACTAAGACAGGCACAGCCTAAGGGCAGTCTGCTGTTTTCATAGCCGACATGCTCAAAGTAAACAACCTAAAACAGGCCTGGAGGAGCTTCAGATAGCACTAATGCTAAGTTTTAAAAAGAAAGGTCTAAATTTTATAATAAGAAAGGGGGAACTGTGGGGAGACAGCAGGAGCTAAGAAGACAGCAAGCAGAGTTGTAAAACTGCCTTCTAGCTGATAAGCCAAGAAGAAAGGAAGCAGACTCATAAAACAAAAGATTGTGACAAAGAAAACCTAGAAAGTGAGATAAGTATGGAACAAAGCCTGAGGTTAGCCTGCAGTCAGCCGGAGTCTCTCCCCTTTGTGAAATTCCACCTTTACTCCCTGCCCTATTATGTTACCTCCAAATTTGCAAAAAAAGAGACTTGATCAGAAAGGATGTCTTGTCTCCATCCTTTTGCACCCTTCTATTCTTCCCCTTGGTTTCCAGGTACGAACTCCGGTTGACTGTCCCGCAGGCCGGTACATTCTGTAAACTCAGTTTCAGAAACTGTATTGATGCCTACATGGTGCCCTATGTAGCCCTTCTTTTCTCAGAGAAACTACTGTTTGTTGCTGCAAACTACTTTGAAACCAATGGGAGAGTGTGGCTTAACAGGAGGTTTCTCCACCAAAAAAGGAGCTGGAACTCAGAACATCCTGCTATCAACTCAGTTTCAGAAACTCAATTGATGCCAACAAGTGCGCTCTGTAGCCCTTCTTTTCTTAGAGAAATAACTGTTTGTTCCTGCAAGTCCCATTGAAACGAATGGCAGAGTGTGGAATAAAAGCAGCTTTCTCTGCCAGAAAAGGAGCTGGAACTCAGGACGTTTTGCTCTGATATCAGCTTCAGAAACTGCATTGCAGTTCACAGCTAAAACCCTGTGTTCCCTTTCATGCCAGAGCAACCGCAGTTTATTCCAGCAGGTTCCCTGGGCCTTAGCTAAAACAAGGCCACTTAGTAATGTATCGCTGTCTTTGTAATGCGAAGCAGAGGAGAACCATAGCTATTGTACAAATGGATACATTCTACCATGAGGGAAGCACAGGGCTTGCTTTAGAAGCCAACAGCCTAGAGGGCAGCTTGCCTGCTTTATTTCTCCCTTTAGCTGCTGGTTCCATTGAAGCCAATGTGAGAGTGTGGCTTAACTGGAGGTTTCTCCACCAAACAAGGAGCTGGTACTCAGAAGGTCTTGCTGTAAACTCAGTGACAGAAACTGAATTGATGCCTAATGGTGCCCTCTGTAGCCCTTGTTTTCTCAGAAAAACAACTGTTTGTTGCTGCAAGCTCCATTGAAAGCAATGGGAGAGTGTGGCATAACATGAGTTTTTCTCCACCAAGCAAGGAGCTGAAACTGAGAACGTCTTGCTGTAAACTCAGGTTTAGAAAATGAATTGATGGCTACATGGTGCCCCCTGTAAGCCAACTTTTCATAGGGAAATAACTGTTTGTTCCTGCAAGCCCCTTGGAAACAAATGGGAGAGTGTGGTATAACAGCAGCTTTCTCCTCCAGAAAAAGAGCTGGAACTCCGAATATTTTGCTCTTATCTCAGCATCAGAAACTGCATTGCTGTTCACAGCTAAAACTCTGTGTCCCCTTTTATGCCAGAGCAACTGCAGTTTATTCTTGCAGGTTCCCTCGGCCTTAGCTAAAACAAGGCCACTTACGAATGTTTCGCTCTCTTTGTAATGAAAAGCAGAGGAGAAAATAGCTATTGTTCAAATGGATACATTCTACCATGAGGGAAGCACAGGGCTTGCTTTAGAAGCCACCAGCCTAGAGTGCAGCTAGCCCGCTTTATTTTTCTCATTAGCCGCTGGTTCCATTGAAGCAAATGGGAGAGTGTGGCTTAACAGGAGGTTTCCCCACCAAACAAGGAGCTGGAACTCAGAACGTCTTGCTGTAAACTCAGTTTCTGAAACTGAATTCTTGCCTACATGGTGCCCTCTCTAGCCCTTCTTTTCTTGGAGAAACAACTGTTTGTTCCATAAGCTAAACTGAAACCAAAGTGAGACTGTGGCATAACAGGTTGTTTCTCCACCCAACAAGGAGCTGGAATTCAGAACTTCTTACTGAAAACTAAATTTCAGAAACTGAATTGGTGCCTACATGGTGCCATCTGTAGCCCTCCTTTTCTTAGAGAAATAACTGTTTTTTTTTTTTTTTTTTTTTTTTTTTTTTCCTGCAATCTCCTTTGAAAGCAATGGGAGAGTGTGGGATAACAGGAGGTTTACCCAACAAACAAGGAGCTAGAACTCAGAATGTTTTGCTCTGATCTCAGCTTCAGAAACTGCATTGCAGTTCGCAGCTAAAACTATGTGTTCGCTTTTATGTCAGAGCAACTACAGTTTATTCCTGCAGGTTCCCTGGGCCTTAGGTAAAACATGGCCGCTTAGGAATATATCATGTTCTTTCTAATGAAAAGCAGAAGAGAACCGTAGCTATTGTTCAAATGGATACATACTAATGTGATGGAAGCACAGAACTGGCTTTAGAAGCCAGCGGCCTAGATTGCAGTTTGCCTGCTTTATTTCTCCCTTTAGCCACTTGTTCCATTGAAGCCAATGGGAGAGTATGGCTTATCCGAATGTTTCAACACCAAACATGGAGCTGGTACTCAGAACATCTTGCTGAAAACTCGTTTTCAGAAACTGAATTGATGCCTATATGGTGCCCTCTGTACCCTTGTTTTCTCAGAGAAACAACTATTTGTTCCTGCAAGCTCCTTTGAGACCAGTGGGAGAGTGTGGTATAACAGGAGTTTTCTCCACCAAACAAGGAGCTGGTACTCAGAACACCTTGCTCTAAACTCAGTTTCAGAAACTGAATTGATGCCTATATGGTGTCCTCTGTAGCCCTTCTTTTCTTAGATAAATAACTGTTTGTTCCTGCAAGCCCCATTGAAATGAATGGGATAGTGTGGTATAACAGCAGCTTTCTCTGCCAGAAAATGAGCTGGAACTCAGAATATTTTGCTCTGATCTGCACTTCAGGAACTGCATTACAATTCACAGCTAAAACTCTGTTTCCCCTTTTATGCCAGAGCAACTGCAGTTTATTCCTGCAGGTTTTACGGGCCTTAGGTAAAACAAGGGCACTTAGGAATACATTCTAACGTGAGGGAAACCCAGCGCTTGCTTTAGAAGCTGCTGGCCTAGAGTGCAGCTTGCCCGCTTTATTTCTCAGTTTAGCCATTTGTTCCATTGAAGCCAAAGGGAGAGTGTGGCTTAACAGGAGGTTTCTCCACCAAACAAGGAGCTGGATCTCAGAATGTCTTCCTGTAAACTCAGTTTCTGAAACTGAATTGATGCCTACCTGGTGCCCTCTGTAGCCCTTCTTTTCTTAGAGAAACAACAGTTCCTGCAAGCCCCATTGAAAGGAATGAGAGAGTGTGGTACAGCAGCAGATTTCTCTTCCAGAAAAGGAGCTGAAACTCAGAACATTTTGCTCTGATCTCAGCTTCAGACACTGTATTGCAGTGCAGAGGTAAAACTCTGTGACCCTTTTATGACAGAGCAACTGCAGTTTATTCCTTCAAGTTCTCCTGGCCTTAGGTAAAACAAGGCTGCTTAGGAATATAGTGCTCTCTTTGTGATGAGAAGCAGAGGAGAACCGTAGCTAATGTTGAATTGGATACATTCTACCATGAGGGAAGCACAGTGCTTGCCTTAAAAGTTACCGGCCTAGAGTGGAGCTTGCCCGCTTTATTTCTTTGTTTAGCTGCTAGTTCCATTGAAGCAAATGGGAGAGTGTGGCTTAACAGGATGTTTCTACACCAAAAAAGGAGCTGGAACTCAGAACGTCCTGCCTTCAACTCAGTTTCAGAAACTCAATTGATGCCTACATGGTGCGCTCTGTAGCCCTTCTTTTCTTAGAGAAATAACTGTTTGTTTCTGCAAGCCCCATTGAAACGAATGGCAGAGTATGGTATAAAAGCAGCTTTCTCCACCAGAAAAGGAGCTGGAACTCAGGACGTTTTGCTCTGATATCAGCTTCAGAAACTGCATTGCAGTTCACAGCTAAAACCCTGTGTTCCCTTTTATGCCAGAGCAACTGCAGTTTATTCCAGCAGGTTTCCTGGGCCTTAGCTAAAACAAGGCCACTTAGTAATGTATCGCTGTCTTTGTAATGTGAAGCAGAGGAGAACCATAGCTATTGTACAAATGGATACATTCTACCATGAGGGAAGCACAGGGCTTGCTTTAGAAGCCACCGGCCTAGAGGGCAGCTTGCCTGCTTTATTTCTCCCTTTAGCTGCTGGTTCCATTGAAGCCAATGTGAGAGTGTGGCTTAACTGGAGGTTTCTCCACCAAACAAGGAGCTGGTACTCAGAAGGTCTTGCTGTAAACTCAGTGACAGAAACTGAACTGATGCCTAATGGTGCCCTCTGTAGCCCTTGTTTCCTCAGAGAAACAACTGTTTGTTGCTGCAAGCTCCATTGAAAGCAATGGGAGAGTGTGGCATAACATGAGTTTTTCTCCACCAAGCAAGGAGCTGAAACTGAGAACGTCTTACTGTAAACTCATTTTCTGAAACTGAATGGATGCCTACATGGTGCCCTCTGTAGCCCTTGTTTTCTTAGAGAAACAACTATTCCTGCAAGATCCTTTGAAACCAGTGGGAGAGTGTTGGATAACAGGAGGTTTCTCCACCAAACAAGGAAGTAGAACCGAGAACATCTTGCTGTAAATTCAGTTTTAGAAAGTGAATTGATGGTTACATGGTGCCCTCTGTAAGCCTACTTTTCTTAGGGAAATAACTGTTTGTTCCTGCAAGCCCCTTGGAAACGAATGGGAGAGTGTGGTATAATGGCAGCTTTCTCCTCCAGAAAAAGAGCTGGAACTCCAAACATTTTGCTCTGATCTCAGCTTCAGAAACTGCATTGCTGTTCACAGCTAAAACTCTGTGTCCCCTTTTATGCCAGAGCAACTGCAGTTTATTCCTGCAGGTTCCCTGGGCCTTACGTAAAACAAGGCCACTTAGGAATGTATCACACTCTTTGTAATGAAAAGCAGAGGAGAACCATAGGTATTGTTGAAATGGATACATTCTATCATTGGGGAAGCACAGGGCTTGGTTTAGAAACCGTGGGCCTAGAGTGCAGCTTTCCTGCTTTATTTCTCTGTTTAGCCACTGGTTCCATTGAAGCCAATGGGAGAGTGTGGCTTAACAGGAGGTTTCTCCACCAAGCAAGGAGCTGGAACTCAGAATGTCTTGCTGAAAACTCAGTTTCTGAAACTGAATTCTTGCCTGCATGGTGCACTCTATAGCCCTTCTTTTCTTAGAGAAAAAAAACTGTTTGTTCCTGGAAGCCCAATTGAAACAAATGGGAGAGTGTGGTATAGCAGTCGCTTTCTCCAGCAGAAAAGGAGCAGAACTCAGAAGGTTTTTCTCTGAACTCAACTTCAGAAATTGCATTGCACAGCTTAAATTCTGTGTCCCCTTTTATGCCAGAGCAACTGCAGTTTATTCCTTCAGGTTCTCCTGGCCTTAGGTAAAACAAGGGTGCTTAGGAATATATCACTCTCTTTGTAATGACAAGCAGAGGAGAACCATAGCTACTGTTGAAATGGATTCACTCTAATATGAGGGAAGCTCAGAGCTTGTTATCGAAGCCACCGGCCTAGAGTGCAGCTTGCCCACTTTATTTCCTCCATTTAGCTGCTGGTTCCATTGAAGCCACTGGTAGAGTGTGGCTTAACAGGAGGTTTCTTCACCAAACAAGGAGCTGGTACTCAGAACGTCTTGCTCTAAATTCAGTTACAGAAACTGAATTGATGCCTACATGGTGCCCTCTTTAGCCCTTGTTTTCTCAGAGAAAAAACTGTGTGTTCCTGCAAGCTCCACTGAAACCAAGGGGAGATTGTGGCATAATAGGATGTTTCTCCACCAAAGAATGAGCTGATACTCAGAATGTCTTGCTGTAAGCAGAGTTTCAGAAACTGAATTGATGCCTACATGCTGCCCTCTGTAGCCCTTCTTTTCTTAGAGAAATAACTATTTCTTCCTGCAAGTCTCTTTGAAATGAATGGCAGAGTGTGGTATAACAGCAACTTTACCCACCAAAAAAGGAGCTGGAAATCAGTACGTTTTGTTCTGATCTCAGCTTCAGAAACTGCATTGTAGTTCACAGGTAAAACTCTGTGTCCCCTTTTATGAGAGAGCAACTGCAATTTATTCCTGGAAGTTCTCCTGGCTTTATTTAAAACAAGGCTGCTTCCCAATATATTGCTCTGTTTGTAATGACAAGCAGAGGAGAACCGTAGCTATCGATGAAATGGATACATTCTAACGTGAGAGAAGCATAGCACTTTCTTTAGAAGCCGCCGTCCTAGAGTGCAGCTTGCCTGCTTTATTTCTCCGTTTAGCTGCTGATTCCATTGAATCCAATGGGAGAGTGTGGCTTAACAGGAGGTTTCTCCACCAAACAAGGAGCTGGTACTCAGAACATCTTGCTGAAAACTCAGTTTCAGAAACTGCATTAATGCCTACCTGGTGCCCTCTATAGCTCTTCTTTTCTTAGAGAAATAACTGTTCGTTCCTGTAAGCCCCATTGAAACGAATGGGAGAGTGTGGTATAACAGCAGCTTTCTCCACCAGAAACGGAGCTGGAACTCAGAACATGTTGTTCTGATCTCAGCTTCAGAAACTGTGGCGAGCCGTGACAGCTGCTCCCCAAAGATGACGGCTGGCAGTAAGCCAGAGACTGCTTCTTAATATGAACCAGCTGATCGCAGGCCTTGATTGATATCGCCCATGCTTGGTGGGAGGGCCCCCATGGATCACCCGTGTTCGGTGGGAGGGGCCTCGAGAGGAGAATGTATATAAGCACCCGATGGGTGGTGGTGATGATGGTTGGTGGTGGGTTGTTGGTGGTAATGGTGATAATAAAGCTCAAGTTTGCACTCTGTAGTTGCAGCTCTCTTTGCGGGATCAGCAAAGGTCGCGACAACTGGTGCCGAAACCCGGGACGCTCTCTCAGGGGAACGGAGGAGCAGCAATTTGGTAAGGTCTGTGGACACGCAGCAATTTGGTAAGGTCTGCGGACACACAGCAATCTGGTAAGGTCTGCGGACGCGCAGCAATCAGGTAAGGTCTGCAGACGTGCAGCAATCGTTCCTGAATAAAACACCAGAAAGAAGAGTTCGCAGTCACATCTTCCTTGCTGGTCGAGGGGGAAGCGACAACTGGTGGCCCATACAGGGAACCCTACTCCCACTGCTGCAGCTCAGAACTTTCTGCTGTCAGGGTAGCTAGCTGGAAAGTTCCCAGGTAAGTTGGGACAATTCAAGATCTCGGAAAAAGAGGCGATTCCTAATCATCAAGGATTAGGCGTAAGTTCCCAGGTAAGTTGGGACAATTTCAAGACATCGGAAAAGGAGGCGATTCCTAATCATCAAGGATTAGGCGAAAGTTCCCAGGTAAATTGGGACCATTTCAAGACCTCGGAAAAGGAGGCGATCCCTAATCATCAAAGATTAGGCGAGGCTTGCCACATAAGGGGGCAAAGCAAAAGTAAAAGGCAAATATGGGCGCTGCTCCGTCGCACCCAATTTTTTTGGCTCTTCAGGAGCTTCTTCAGGCAAAAGGTCTGAAGCTGGAGAAAAGTACTTTGGAACGATTTCTTTCAGAATGTGACAATATAGCTCCATGGTTCACTGTGTCAGATAACTTAACCTTGGGAAGCTGGAAAAAATTAGGGAGAGATCTAGATGGCGCACGGACGCAGTGTTTCCTTAAGCCAGGAGTAAAGCCTGTGTGGACCCTCGTCAGGGACTGCCTCAGAGATGAAAAATGTTTAAAAGCCATAAAGAAAGGCCAGGTGGCGCTGGAGCAGATTAAGGAACAGCGGTCCGTTAACTCAGACAAAGGAAAGGCAGGGAGCAGTTCTACGTCAGGGGGTAAGTCAACATCAGAGAATGAGTCCATGGACTCTGGTGAGGAAGTTAAACAATTAGTGCGAAGGCTTGAGAAGATTACGGGGAAGGGAAAATGGAAAAAGAGGGGAAGCTTTGATCCGGGACCTACCGCTTCCGCTCCCCCTCCTTACCGTGTTGCTGGGACCGGCGCGACCAGAAGTTCCTTTTGTCCAGAAGTTTGGCGTGCCATTCATACAGAATTGTCCCTAATGTGCCCAGTATTCCAAAACCAGGCAGGACACCGCTACCATGAGCCCTTGGACTTTAAAGTCATTAAAGGCCTTGCCGAATCAGTGCGCACGTATGGGATCACTGCCTCCTATACGTTAGCACAGGTGGAGGCATTGAACAGGCATTGCATGACGCCAAGTGATTGGGCAGAGGTGGCTAAAGCATGCCTCTCCCTAGGACAATATCTGGACTGGAGAGCCTTTTTGGTAGATTTCGCTAATGACCAGGCTGCTGCTAATCAGGCAGCTGGACAAACAGCCTGGGATAGGGATATGCTTTTAGGGCAGGGGAGGTTTGCACAGCAGCAGACAGGGTACCCCCCACAAGTGTATGAACAGATTAACAACATAGTGATTAAAGCCTGGAAATCGCTGCCCAACAAAGGGGAGGTTAGTGGAAATCTCACCAAAATCATTCAGGGAGCCGCAGAGCCCTTTTCTGACTTTGTGGCTTGAATGGTTGAGGCTGCAGGGCGCATCATTGGTGATCTGGATACAGCGATGTTATGAGCAATGCACTAAGGAATGCAGGGCGGCTATTACCCCATATAAGAGCAAAGGACTAGAGACTTGGATGAAAGTCTGCAGAGAGCTGGGAGGTCCACTGACCAATGCAGGACTCGTGGCAGCTGTCGTTAAACTGACTCAAGGTAAAAAAGGAAGTGCAGGGGTGTGTTATCAATGAGTGAACAGTAGCTGTACTGATATTGCTTCTGTCTCTATGATCCAGGGTGGCGCTATAGGCAATGAAAATGGTGGGAGGGGGGTAAAAATATCTCCTTCAAGTCAACCCCGATCTGTGTGTGGCCTCCATTTCTTTTTATTGTCAGTAATGCAACCTTGAATGGCTCTGTCTTGGCTCTAATCTGTCTCGAAGTCTGTCTGCCTACTTTGTAGGAAATTGGTCCAGCACATTCGACGTCACTCTGAGAGAGCTGTGAATGGCTGTGGTGCAAGTAAACTCGACCCAGATGGATATAGCCCTGGCGAAAGGACTGGTGTCTTGGATCACCCATGCAATGAACCATCTTAAGGAATGGGCGGGGATGGGAGCCCTGGCTGCTTTTTTTGTTTCTAGCCTGCTTGGTTGGTTTGCGGTGCATCTGTGCGGTCAGGCGTGCTCAGAGGTGAGAAAATGCAGTCCTTGTCCGCATCCCTTCTTGGCTGCTGGTCCCCGTTGAAGCACCAGAAATAGCGAAGTATCCATACGTGCGCTATCAAAGAGACTTTGGGATAAACGCCGATGTTGTCGCCATCAGCGCAGCTGTCGCCGCCGTGGCAGCCATGGGGTTCGCGATTGCTCAGGAGGCGCTGACTGCAGCCACAGTGCACCATCTCGCCGAAAAGACTGCAATAGCTTTAAGTACAGTGCAGGACCTTAATCAACAAAAGACACTGCTACAGGAACAGATGGACATGCTATGGGCACGTTTCCACTATTCCTGTGATGTGACTTACCCTCACGCCTGAGTTGCTCAACAGACCTTGGAATTGAGTTTTACAACCTCATGAAGCAGCTGCACGATGATATCTGCAGCGTTAATGAGACACGGGTTTCCCGGTACCTGGGACCTCCCTTTTTGCTACTCTGGGTCAGATGTTTCAGACCTGGGCCGGGGACGATCTCATTGGGCCTTCTGATACTTTTGGGGGTCGCAGCCACAGCGAGGCCAGCCAGTCCCCTCAGGTATGGCTTAGTATGCTGGACCAGTAGTCAGAGACGGGTAATGATGTCTCTTTGGGATGACCAACCTAAGACAGGCGTGGAAGCATACCTTTTCCATGGCCCATGACAGGTAAGGGGTACTCAAGAAAGACACAACCTAAGACAGGCAGGGTCCCTATGAGCCTCATAGAAAAACAAAAAGGGGGAGGTGTGGCGAGCCGTGACAGCTGCTCCCCAAAGATGGCGGCTGGCAGTAAGCCAGAGACTGCTTCTTAATACGAACAAGCTGATCGCAGGCCTTGATTGATATCGCCTGTGCTTGGTGGGAGGGCCCCCATGGATCACCCGTTCTCAGTGGGAGGGGCCTCGAGAGGAGAATGTATATAAGCACCCGATGGGTGGTGGTGATGATGGTTGGTGGTGGGTTGGTGGTGGTAATGGTGATAATAAAGCTCAAGTTTGCACTCCGTGGTTGCGGCTCTCTCTGCGGGATTAGCGAGGGTCGCGACAAGAAACTGCATTGCTGTTCACAGCTCTGGGAAGCGACCTGGGGGTCATCACTGTGAGGCCTGTAGATCTTCACTGGGTGCTGCCCTAACTAGCAGTTAGGAGGTCTGCACTATGAACAGTTTTGCCCAGCTCCCAAGGGAAATGCAACCTCATCCTGAACTATGGGTTATGAGTTGCTGACTTGGGGTGCCAGATCAGTTGCGATAAGAGGTAATCACCTCTGGCCCAGGGTTGCCTTCCATTACTACTTCTCTTAGGAATTTGCTGTTCTTTCCTTACTGATTAAGTTGATGTATAATCTTTGCTAGATCTTTTGACCATGCACAAATGATAAAAGATATTGCTTTAGGGGTTAAATAAAATAGCACAGAGAAGTAACTTCTCTTTGAGTAGAGAATAGGGAGATGTTTTAAAGAATAACAAACACACGGGGGGCCGGAGGGTTAGCTCAGTGGTTCCGGCGCCTGCCTCGCAAGCGTAAGGACCTGAGTTCGATCCCCGGTTACCACATATAATGCTGGGCGTGGTGGCTCACGCCTGTAATCCCAGCACTCGGGAGGCAGAGACAGGAGGATTGCTGAGTTCGTGGCATCTTGCCTGGGCACCATAGTGAGCTCAGGGCCAGCCTGAACTACAAAGCAAGACCCTGTCTCCAAAAAGCAAAAAAAAAAAAAAAAAAAAAAAAAAAGAATAACAAACACCTGAACCTTGAGTGTCACAGCTGGAGTTTATCATAAGATAAGAGACCTGCTAATTGCCTGGGATAAAGTTTTAGGAATAGGGAGGGCACATTCTGTATATTATTAGATGTTCCGTGGTAAACAAGTTTATCTCTACAGCACCTGTGAAATAACGTTGTGTTAACTCTTGATTTTTTTTTTACTACTATTTACCTTACTAATTATTCACAAGCGGGGACTCCAGCTAGAAATACTATAAAAGAGCACTGAAAATAAACTCGGAGCCTGCTCAGCATTGACTGAGAGTTCCTCCCGAAACCATTATTCTGTCTTCTTTCTTTTCATACTTGCACCCCTCGACTTCCCAACCCCACTGTTCAGTCACGCAGGGTCTGCAACACAGATAAAACTGTGTGCCCCCTTTTATGCCAGAGCAACTGCAGTTTATTCCTGCAGGTTCCCTGGGCCTTAGGTAAACCAAAGCAGTTTAGGAATGTATCGCCCTCCTTGTAATGAAAAGCAGAGCAGAATGATAGCTATTGTTGAAATGCATACATTCTAATGTACCTGAAGCACAGGGCTTGCTTTAGAAGATGCTGGCCTAGAGGGCAGCTTGCCTGCTTTATTTCTGCTTAATTTTAGCTGCTGGTTCCATTGAATCCAGTGGGAGAGTGTGGCTTAACAGGAGGTTTCTCCACCAAACAAGGAGCTGGAACTCATAAAGTCTTGCTGTAAACTCAATTTCAGAAACTGAATTGATGACTACATTGTCCCCACTGTAGCACTTCATTTCTTAGAGAAATAACTATTTGTTCCTGCATGCCCCAATGAATGCAATGTGAGACTGTGGTATAACAGCAGATTTCTCCTCCACAAAAGGAGTTGGAACTCAGAACCTTTTGCTCTGATATCAGCTTCCAAAACTTCATTGCAGTTCACAGTTAAATCTCTGTGTCCCCTTTTATGCCTGAGCAAATGCAGTTTATTTCCGCATGTTCTCCTGGCATTAGGTAAAACAAGGACGCTTAGGAATATATCGCTCTCTTTGTAATGACAAGCAGAGGAGAACCGTAGCTATTTTTGTAATGGATACACTCTAACATGAAGGAAGCACAGCACTTGTTAAGAAAACGCTGGCCTAGACTGCAGCTTGCCCTCTTTATTTCTCCATTTAGCCACTGGTTAAATTGAGGCCTAAGGGAGACTGTGGCTTAACAGTAGGTTTTCCCACCAAACAAGGAGCTGGTACTCAGAACAGCTTGTTCTAAATTCAGTTACAGAAACTGAATTGATGCCTACATGGTGCCCTCTGTAGCCCTTGTTTTCTCAGAGAAACAACTATTTGTTCCTGCAAGCTCCACTGAAACCAAGTTCAGACTGTGGCATAATAGGATGTTTCTCCACTAAAGAAGGAGCTGGAACTCAGAATGTCTTGCACTAAACACAGTTTCAGAAACTGAATTGATGCCTACATGGTGACCTCTGTAGCCCTTTTTTTCTTAGAGAAATAACTGTTTGTTCCTACAAGTCTCATTGAAACGAGCGCGAGAGTGTGGTATAACAGCAACTTTCCCCACCAGAAAAGGAGCTGGAGATCAGAACGTTTTGCTCTGATCTCAGCTTCAGCAACTATATTGGAGTTCACACCCAACACTCTGTGTGCCCTTTTACGCCAGAGCAACTGCAGTTTATTCCTGTAGGTTCCCTGGTCCTCAGTTAAAACAAGGCCACTTAGGAATATATCGCTCTCTTTGTAATGACAAGCAGAGGAGAACTGTAGCTATTGTTGAAATGGATGCATTCTAACGTGAGGGAAGCACAGGGCTTGCTTAAGAAGCCACTGGCCTAGAGTGCAGCTTGACTGCTTTATTTCTCCGTTTAGACATTGATTCCTTTGAAGCCAAAGGGAGAGTGTGCCTTAACAGGAGGTTTCTCCACCAAACAAGGAGATGGAACTCAGAACATCTTGCAGGAAACTCAGTTTCTGAAACGGAATTGATGTCTACATGGCGCCCTCTGTAGGCCTTCTTTTCTTAGAGAAATAACTGTCGATTCCTGCAAGCCCCATTGAAATGAATGGGAGAGTGTGGTGTAACAGCAACTTTCTCCACTAGAAAAGGAGCTGGAACTCAGAATGATTTGCTCTGACCTCAGCTTCAGAAACTGCATCGCTGTGCACAGCTAAAACTCGGTGACCCCTTTTATGCCAGATCAACTGCAGTTTAATCCTGCAGGTTCCCTGGGCCTTAGGTTAAAAAAGGCCATATATGTATATATTGCTCTCTTTGTAATGAAAAACAGAGGAGAACCATAGGTATTGTTCAAATGGATACATTCAAAAGTGAGGGAAGCATAGGGCTTGCTTTAGAAGCCGCCAGCCTAGAGTGAAGATGGGCCACTTTATTTCTCCATTTAGCCACTGGTTCCATAGAAGCCAGTAGGAGAATGTGGTTAAATGGAGGTTTCTCCACCAAACAAGGAGCAGGTACGCAGAACTTCTTGCTATAAACTCAGTTACAGAACCTGAATTGATGCCTACATGGTACCCTCTGTAGCCCTTGTTTTATCAAAGAAACAAGTATTTGTCCCTGCAAGCTCCATTGAAACCAAAGGCAGAAGTTGGCATAACAGGAGGTTTCTCCACCAAAAAAGGTCCTTGCACACAGAACGTCTTGTGGTCAACTCAGTTTCAGAAACCCCATTGATGCCTACATTTTGCCCTCTGTAGCCCTTCTTTTCTTAGAGAAATAAGTATTTTTTTTTCCTGCAAGCTCCATTGAAACCAGTGGGAGAGTGTGGGATAACAAGAGGTTTCTCCACCAAACAAGGAGCTGGAACTCAGAACTTCCTGCTATAAACTCAGTTTCAGAAACTGAATTGAAGCCTAAATGGTACCATCACTAGCCCTTGTTTTCTAAGAGAAACAAATGTTTGTTCCTGCAAGCTCCATTGAAAGCAAAGGGATAGTGTGGAATAACTGCAGCTTTCTCCAGCAAACAAGCAGATGGAACTCTGAACGTTCTGCTCTGATCTCAGCTTCAGAAGCTGAATTGCAGTTCTAAACCTACACTCTATGTCCCCTTTTTTGCCACAGGAACTGCAGTTTTTTCCTGCAGGTTCCCTGGGCCTTAGATAAAACAAGCCCACTTAGGTAAATATCACTCTCTGTACGATCAAGCACAGGAGAATTGGATGGATCTATTGTTCAAATGGATACATTCTAATGTGAGAGAAGCCCAGGGCTTGCTTTAGAAGTGGCCGGACTAGAGGGCAGCTTGCCAGTTTTATTTCTCCGTTTATCTGCTTGTCCCATTAAAGCCTATGGGAGACTGTGGGATGAGAGAAGGTTTCTCTTCCAAACAAGGAGCTGGAACTCAGAATGTCCTGCTGTAAACTCACTTTCAGAAACTGAATTAAAGCCTAAATTGTATCCTCTGTACTCTTGTTTTCTCAGAGAAACAACTGTTTGTCCCTGCAAAATCCATTGAAACCAATGGGAGAGTGTGGCATAACAGCAGGTTTCTCCAACAAACAAGGAGCTGGACCTCAGAATGTATTGTTGTAAACTCAGTTTCAGAAACTTAATTCAAGCCTAAATTGAGCCCTCTGAAGCCCTTGATTTCCTAGAGAAACAAGTGTTTGATCCTGCAATCTCCTCTGAAACTAAAGGGAGAGTAATGGATAACACAAGCTTTCTCCACCAAACAATCTGCTGGAACCCAGAACGTTCTACTCTGATCTCAGCTTCAGAAACTTCATGGCAGTTCATACCCAACACTCTGTGTCCCCTTTTATGACAGAGCAACAGCAGTTTATTCGGGCAGGTTCCCTGGGCCTTCATTAAACAAGATCGCTTAGGAATATATCACTATCTTTGTACGGTGAAGCACAGGAGAACCACAGCTATTGTTCAAATGGATATATTCTAATGCCATAGAAGCACAGGGCTTGCTTTAGAAGCAGCAATTCCAAGAGAGTGGCTTGCCAGCTTTATTTCTGTGCTTAGCTGCTGGTTCCATTGAAGCATATGGGAGATTGTGGGATGAGAGGAGGTTTCTCCTCCAAACAAGGAGCTGGAACTCAGAAAGTCCTGCTGTAAACTCACTTTCAGAAACGAAATTCAAGCCTAAATGGTGCCCTTTGTAACCCTTGTATTCTAGGAGAAACAACTGTTTGTTCCTGCAAGCTCCTTTGAAACCACTGGGCGAGTGTGGGATGAAGCAGGTTTCTCCACCAAAGAAGGAGCAGGAACTCAAATCGTCTTGCTGTACACTGAGTTTCAGAAAATGAATTAAAGCCCACATGGAGCCCTCCATAGCTCTTGTTTTCTTAGAGGCACAAGTGTTTTTTTTTTTTTTGTTTGTTTTTGTTTTTTTTTTTTCTTGCAAGGATATTGAAATCAATAGGAGAGTAATGGATAGCAGCAGCTTTCTCCACGAAACAATCACATGGAACTCATGAAGTTCTGCTCTGATCTCAGTTTCAGAAACTACATTGCAGTTCACACCCAACACTCTGTGTCCCCTTTTATGCCAGAGCAACTGCAGTTTAATCCTGCAGGTTCCCTCTGCCTTAGGTAAAACAAGGCAGTTTAGGAATATATCACTCTCTTCATAAGAACAAGTACAGGGGAACTGCAGCTATTGTTCAAATGGATGTATTCTAATGCAAGAGAAGCATGGGGCTTGCTTTAGTAATGGCCAAACTGGAATGCATCTTCCCGGCTTTGCTTCTTTGTTTTCCCCTGGTTCCATTAAAGCCTAAGGAGAGGGTGGGATGAGAGGAGGTTTCTCCTCCAGACAAGGAGCTGGAACTCAGAACGTTCCTGCTCTCAACTCAGTTTCAGAAACTGAATTGAAGCTTACATGCAGCCCACTGTAGCCCTTTTTGCCTTTTTTTTTCTTTTTGAGACAGGGTCTCGCTTTGTAGGTCAGGCTGGCCCTGAGCTCACTGTGGTGCCCAGGCAAGCCGCCGTGAACCCAGCAATCCTCCTGTCCCTGCCTCCCGAGTGCTGGGATTACAGTCGTGAGCCACCATGTCCAGTATTATGGTATGCGGTGTTGATTGTTGGTGAACATGTCTCCACGCCCAGCATTATATGTGGTTACCAGGGATAGAAATCAGGACCTTGCACTTGCGAGGCAGACACCAGAACCACTGAGCTAACCCTCCAGCCTGTGTAGCCCTTTTTTCTTACAGAAACATGTGTTTGTTTCTGCAAGCTCCTTGGAAACCAGAGGGAGAGTAATGGATAAGAGTTTTCTCCACCA
The DNA here is from genome assembly GCA_004025085.1 of Thryonomys swinderianus. NCBI lineage: Eukaryota > Metazoa > Chordata > Mammalia > Rodentia > Thryonomyidae > Thryonomys > Thryonomys swinderianus. The sequence continues at coordinate 52,073 of PVIC010003143.1, forward strand.
AACAAGCAGAAGGAACTCAGCACGTTCTACTCTGATCTCAGCTTCAGAAACTGCACTGCAGTTCAAACCCTACACACTGTGTCCGCTTTTATGCCAGAGGAACTTCAGTTGTTTTCTGCAGGTTCCCTAGGCCTTAGACAAAACAAGGCCGCTTAGGAATATATCACTCTCTTTCTATGGTGAGAACCGGAAAAACAGGAGAACCGGACGGAGCTATTGCTCAAATGGATACATTCTAATGCGAGAGAAGCATGGGGCTTGCTTTAGAAGTGGCAGACATGAGGACAGCTTCTGGGCTTAATTTCTGCATTTAGCTGCTGGTTCAATTGAAACCTACAGGAGAGTGTAGGATGAGAGGATGTTTATCCCCCAAACAAGAAGCTGGAAGTCAGAAAGTCCTTCTGTAAACTCAGTTTCAGAAACTGAATTCAAGCCTAAAGGGTGCCCTCCGTAGCCATTATTTTCTGAGAGAAACAGCTGCTTGTTCCTGCAAGCTCCATTTAAACAATGGGAGGGTGTGGCATAACAGCAGGTTTCTCCACCAAACAAGGAGCTGGAATTCAGAACATCTTGCAGTAAATTCATTTTCAGAAATAGAACTGAAGCATACATGGAGCCCTCTGTAGCCCTTTTTGTCTTGGAGAAACAAGTGTTTGTTCCTCCAATCTCCATTGAAAACAATGGGAGAGTACTGGAAAGGAGCAGCTTTCTCCAACAAAAAAACAGCTGGAACTCAAAATTTTCGGTTCTGATCTCAGCTTCAGAAACTACATTGCAGTTCACAACCGACGCTCTGTGTCCCCTTTTATGCCAAAGCATCTGCAGATTTTTCCTGCAGGTTCCCTGGGCCTTAGGTAAAACAAGGCTGCTTAGGAATATATCACTCTCCTTGTATGGTCAAGCACAGGAGAACCACAGCTATTGTTCAAATGGATACTTTTTAATGAGAGAGAAGCCCGGGGCTTCCTTTAGAAGTGGTTGTGCTAGATTGCACCTTGCCAGCTTTATTTCTCCGTTTAGCCGCTCGTTCCATTGAAGCCTATGGGAAAGTGTGGGATGAGAGGAGGTTTCTCCACACAACAAGCAGCTGGAACTCAGAACGTCCTGCTGTTTACTCAGTTTCAGAAACTGAATTCAAGCCTAAAGGGAGCCCTCCGTAGCCCTTGTTTTCTCAGAGAAACAACTCTTAGGTCCTCTAAGCTCCACAGTAACCAAAGGGAGAGTATGTGATAACAGCTATTTTTTCCCAAACAAGCACCTTGAACAAAGAATGTCTTGCCATAAACTCATTTACAGAATCTGAATTTAAGCTTACATGGAGCCCTCTGTAGCTCATTTTTCTTATAGAAGCAAGTGTTTGCTCCTGCAAACACCTTTGAATCCAATGGGAGAGTAATGGATAAGAGCAGCTTTCTCCATCAAATAAGCAGCTGGAACTCAGAACTTTCTGTTCTGACCTCAGCTTCAGAAACTACATTGCATTTCACACCCAACACTCTGTGTCCCCTTTTATGTCAGAGCAACTGCAGTTTACTCCTGCAGGTTCCCTGGGCCTTAGGTAAAACAAGGCTGCTTAGGAATATATCACTCTCTTTGTATAGTCAAGCACAGGAGTACCACAGCTATTGTTTAAAAGGATACATTCTAATATGAGAGAAGCACAGGGTTTTCTCTAGAAGCTGGCAGCCTAGAGTGATGCTTCCCGGCTTTATTTCTCCATTTAGCCGCTCGTTCCATTGAAGCCTAATGGAGAGTGTTTGTTGAGAGGAGGTTTCTCCACCACACAAGGAGCTGGAACTCAGAAAGTGCTGCTGTATACTCAGTTTAAGAATCTGAATTGAAGCCTACATCGTGAGCTCTGTAGCATAGTTTTCTATGACAAACAATTGTTTGTTCCTGCAAGCAACCTTGAAACCAAAGGGAGAGTGAGGGATAACAGCAGATTACTAAGCCAAACAAGGAGTTGGAACTCAGAAAGTCTTGCTGTGAACTCAGTTTCAAAAACTGAATTGAAGTTCACATGGAGCCCTCTGTAGCCCTTTTTGTCGTAGAGAAAAAAATTGTTTGTTCCTGCAAGCTCCATTGAAACCAAAGGGAGAGTACTAGATATGAGCAACTTTCTCCACAAAACAAACAGCTGGAATTTAGAATGTTCAGCTCTGATCTCATCTTCAGAAACTACATTGCAGTTCACACCCAACACTCTGTAACCCCTTTTATGCCAGAGCAACTGCAGTTTATTCCTGCAGGTTCCCTGGGCCTTAGGTAAAAGAAGCTGCATAGGAATATATCACTCTCTTTGTAAACTCAAGCACAGTACATCTGAAGCTATTGTTCAAATGGATATACACTGAAGCGAGAGAATCCCAGGGCTTGCTTTAGAATCGGCCTGCCTATATTGCAGCTTGCCGGCTGTATTTCTGCATTTCACTGCTGGTTCCATTGAAGCCTATGAGAGAGTGTGGGATAAGAGGAGGTTTCTCCACAAAACAGGAGCTAAAACTCAGAACGTCCTCCTGTAAACTCAGTTTTAGAAAATGAACTGAAGCCTACATGGTGAGCTCCCTAGCCTTCCTTTCTAAGAGAAACAACTGTTTGTTCCTGCAAGCTCCATTGAAACCAATGGGAGAGTGCGGGATAACAGTAGGTTTCTCCACCAAACAAGGAGCTGGAACTCAGAAAGTCTTGATGTAAACTCAGTTTCATAAACTAAATCCAAGCCTAAAGGGTGCCCTCTGTAGCCTTTGTTTTCTCAGAGAATAAACTGTTCCTGGAAGCTCCATTGAAAGCAAAGGGGGCGTGTGGGATAACAGCAGGTTTCTACACCAAACAAGGAGCTGGACCTCAAAAGGTTGCTCTGTAAAATCTCTTTCAGAAACTGAATTGAAGCTTACATGGAGCCCTCTGTAGTCCTTTATGTCTTAGAGAAACAAGTGTTTGTTACTTCAAGCTCCATTGAAACCAAACTGAGAGTACTGGTTAACACCAGCTTTCTCTACCAAACAATCAGCTGGTACTCAGAAGGTTGTGCTCTGAACTCATCTTCAGAAAATACATTGCAGTTCACACCCAACACTCTGTGTCCCCTTTTATGCCAGAGCAACTGCAGTTTATTCCTGAAGTTTCCCTGGGCCTTAGGTCAAACAAGGCCACTTAGGATTATATCACTCTCTTTGTAGGGTCAAGCACAGGATAACCACAGCTATTGTTCAAATGGATACATTCTGATTTGAGAGAAGCACAGGGCTTGATTTAGAAGCAGCCAGACTGGAGTGCGTCTTGCCAGCTTTATTTGTCCATTTAGCTGCTGCTTCCATTGAAGCCTATTGGAGAGTATGGGATGAGAGGAGGTTTCTCCACCAAACAGGGAGCTGGAACTCAGAACGTCTTGCTGTCAACTCAGTTTCAGATACTGAATTCAAGCCTTCATGGGGAGCTCAGTAGCCATTGTTTTCTAAGAGAAACAACTGTTTGTTCCTGCAAGCTCCATTGAATCCAATGGTGGAGTGTGGGATAACAGCAGGTTTCTCCACCAAACAAGGAGCTGAAACTCAGAACGTCTTGCTGTAAACTCTGTTTCAGAAACTGAATTGAAGCTTACACGGAGCCCTCTGTAGCCCCTTTTTTCCCCGCCTGTGGGACAGTTAACAGGAACTCATACCTGGAAACCAAAGGGAGGAATAGCAGTGCACCAAAGGATGGGGACAAGACAGGCTTTCTGATCAAGTCTCGTTTATTGCAAGTAGAGAGGTAACATATATAGGGCAGGGAGTAAAGGGGGAATTTTACAGAGGGGGGAAGACTCTGACCTCAGGCTGTGTCTATCCTTATCTTACTTTCCAAGTTTACTTTCCAGAATCTTGGCATATCAGCTAGAGGGCTGTTTTACAAGTCTGCTTTCTGTCTTCCTGTTTTATCAGGTAGAGGGCGGTTTTACAACTCTGCTTACTGTCTTCCTGGCTCCTGCTGGCTCCCCACAGGTTCCCCCTTTCTTATTATAAAATTTAGACCTTTCTTTATAAAATTTAGCGTTAGGGCTCTCTGAAGCACTGTCGAGCCTGTCTTAGGTTGTTTTCTTTGAGCATGTCGACTATGAAAGCAGCAGACTGCCCTTAGGCTCTGCCTGTTTTAGGTTGGCGCTCCTGCACCCCAGGCCTTGCCTATCATTGGCACATGAAAGTCTTGCAATCATGCCCTGTCTTAGGTTGGTCCTGTTTGAAGAGCATCCTTACCCATCATTGACTACCAGCCTTGGAATGGGGGCCATTTTTGCTCAAGAAAATCTTACCCATCATTGGCAATTGGTTACTTCATTAGCGGTTGGCTTCCTACAAAGAGGGATAATGTTCGGTGTATCCCCAGTCTGCCAGATCTAAGCAGTGATAATGGACCTGGATACTTTTGGCTGTCACGGCATCAATTTGTTGTTTGACAAAATCTGTGAGTTTTCTAAAAGCCCATGGACCAAAAGACAGAAGGAGGAGCAAGCCTATAAAGGGGCCTAGAATGGAGGGGAGCACAGTGGTCAGCCAGGGGGAAGTGGCAAACCAGCCCTGAAACCAGCCTTGTTCACTCTCTCTTTGCCTCTTTCTTTTTTCTAGTCCTTCTCGTACTTTAGCCATAGTCTTGGACTACCCCAGAGTGGTCTATATAAAAACAACACTCTTCCTTTAAAGCAGCACACAATCCTCCTTGCTGAAGTAGGAACAGATCCAGCCCTCTGCGATTTTGGAGGACTACCTCAGACAAGGATATTAGGGATTTTTGCAGGTGAGAGACCGCATTTTCTAGGCACTCAATGTCTTTGTCGATAGACACCCGAAGCTCTGAATAATATTTATTGGAAAGAACAAGAGAAGTTATTCCTACCCTGGCACCTGTGGCACTGAGGCCTAAAAGCACCGACAGTGTACTTGCAGAGACTGGCTCCCTTTTTAATCTTAGGAGTTCATGATCATTATGGGGAGCCAGATTTGAGAAAATTGTTTATCAGTATAATAGGTGAGGTGCAGAATCAGTTGTACTAATATGCAAAAATCGATTCTATTGTAGAGCAGGCTACTATATACACAAGGAGTCAGTCCACTATTGCAAGCCCACCATGAGTTTGGGGGAAGAATAACATACTTATTTTGTCCCTTTATGTCTATGGTTTGGTTGCACAGATGTTGGTATGTGCCTGGCATTTTTCCGAGGCACAACCCTCGTCCAGAGATGAATTGAAGCGTCAATCTGGCAGCCCCTTGTATCCATCAGCACTGGGAATGACTGGAGATGTTATAACCTCCGTTGACTGCAATGCCTTCATAAAAAGGCGGGATTGGATCATAGCATAGCCAGCAGGATTTGGTCAAATTAGGATTTGACTGATTTAGAGTAAGAAAAGTCCTCTGAATAAGGTCAACCAGGGACTCTTTAGTGGTTTTGGCCTTATGTGCCCTACTACATGGAGCAGGTGTAGCCTAAGCAGGAAAAGACAGCAAAGTGTCTGAGGTCGCAGAAAAGGATGGGGCAGTGATACCTGCAGAGGCCAAAGGACTAGATCTTATAGGGTTAACTGGCCCCACACGGGTGATAGGGCCGCATTGGGTCCTACCGCCACAGTTGGCAGGGGTTCGGCTTTAAGTCTGAGCCTAAATATTCCCCCATAATCTGTACCAGATAGGAACTGTCCAATTCCAAAATATTTTTCCCATACCCCAATCTGTCCTTTTTCCTTTATCTGTGAATTTGATTGTGAGTTGATTACAGGGCAGTGTGCGTGGGGACAGAGAGCCTGTGAGGAAGGCCTGATGATCACGGCAAATGTTTGCATATCTAGGGTCTCGGTGCACCTTTATAAGGGCTTACTTATCTATTTGCCTCCAGCTTCCCTGTGTTTCGCAGCCCAGGTGGCACAATAATATGACTCTGTGCCTCCATATCTCCTTGCTCTTTCTGTGTCTCCCTGAGTATCAGGGCAGACATAAAAGTCTACCTTTTCCCTATTAGCAATGAATTTACTAGTCTCTGTTCCCATGACCAAACTAAGGTCAAAACCAATATCAGGAAACCACGTATTTGGAGGGGCCTCCGCGGTGGTACTGTTGATAACTTGTCCATCGCTAAAGGCGATAACTTGCCATGTCAGTTTAGCTGGTTGATGGGGGCTGTGGGCGGCTGCAACGTGTCCCAGCAGGGTGAGGATGATTCCTGTTAGCAGCATCTGCAATTGAACACAGGAGAAAGCTGCTCAGGGGTTCCCTTTTATTCCCTGGAGGTGAGGTCAACATTAACTTGTTTTACAAGCTGCTCAGGCAGCCATCTGGCTGCTTTTTCCTTATGGTCAAACAGGCACACCGAGCCTCTACCCCATATCAGTACTGGGTCTGGCCCATACCATTGGTTAGTCAGGGGGTATTTCCATATGACTGAAGCATAATCATCTTGCATAGAGGGATGGCACAGGTGATCCGTGGCTGATCTTCCTTTTGCACCCAAATTTTAAAAATTCAGCACAAATAGTGCATGGGCAAGCACATTTCTGGGGGATCTCTTTATAGGGTACAGCTCCCCCTTTTTTAACTTATTGATGGTATTTTTGAGTGTTTGGTGGGCTCTTTCGACAATCCCTTGTCCTTGGGGTTTGTAGGGAATGCCAGTCACGTGTTTTATTTGTAGTGCCCAACAAAATGACTGGAAGTTATTTCCAGTGTTTCCAGGCCCATTTTCAGTCGTGAGGATTTTAGGTCTCCCCATGGTGGCGAGACAGGCAAGCACAGGTGCGATGACATGCTTGCCAACTTCACTGGTCTGAACAGTACCAAAAATGAACCCGCTAAAGGTGTCAATAGTAACGTGAAGGTATTTGGGATTGCCACATTCCAGGACATGAGTAACATCCATTTGCCAAATTTCATTTGGGACAATGCCCCTAGGGTTGACTCCTAGGTGAGGAGTGGATAAAAAGGTAACACAAGCAGGGCATTGTTTGACTATTTGTTGGGCTTGTTCTCTTGTGATTTTGAACATAAGTCTTAAGGTTTGGGCATTTATGATGTATGGTGTAAGCCTTTTGGGCCTCATCAACAATAGAAGTCAGGAATATCAATTGTTTTTGTGTAGCAAGGTCGGTTTGCATGTTTCCTTGAGAAAGAGGGCCTGGGAGGCCGGTATGGGTTCTTAAATGTCCTATATATAAAGGGCAGCTATGGGATTGGATGGCCAATTGTACTTCTAAGAAAATTTTTATAGCGGTAAAAGTTGGTTTAATAAAGGCAACAGTTTCTAAAAGGGGAAGTGACTGAGCTACATAAGCATAGTCAGTGTAAAGATTTATAGGCTTATCACGAAAGATTTTAAGGACAGAGAGGACTGCAGACAACTCCACAAGTTGGGCAGAGGTGTAATCTGTCTGAAAATTGGTGGACTGATTGTTAACAGTAAAGGCGGCCCTTCCTGATGAGGAGCCCTCTGTAAAAATTGTTCAGGCTTCAGGCAAGGGATGCAGAGAAGTATTTTTTTGGGAAAACAACCCGGTGAGTTTTTAGGAATTGAAGCAACCTGTTAGCAGGCTAATGATTGTCTAATAGCCCAGGGAAAGAAGCGCAGGCAATTGGCCACCGATCTGCGGTCTGAAAAAGACAATCCAGCTCAGATTTTGAATATGGCTGAATAATGATGTCAGGATCTTTTTCAAAATATTGCCTACTAAGCCCTCTTCCCAGGATGATTAGCTCAGCCACTGCATGGTAATAGGACACTATCATCTTCCCCAGGGCGGAGGGGAGATGGACCCACAGTAGTGGGGCTGCTTGCCAGAATATTGTAGTAGGGGTATGTGCAGTGGCACAGATAATGAGCAGGAGGGGTTTAGAATAATCAACAAACGTGATAAACTACTGTCTTATGGCTTCCTCAACTTTAGCTAAAGCAGATCTCCCTTCAGGGGTTAAAAGCTTAGGGGATTTTGGGTCTAGGTCCCCTTTTAAGATGTCAAATAGGGGTTTGACTTCCCCTGTAGTTAGCTTTAGGTAGGGTCTGACCCAGTTTATATCCCCAAGCAATTATTGAAAGTCATTTAATGTGGTGAGGTGCCCTGTTCTCAAGTGAAACTTTTGGGTTTTATGAGAGGACCCTGGAGTTCAAACCCTAAGTAGGGGTATGGGTCTTTTAATTGGATCTTATCTGGTGCTATTTGCAATCCCTTGTTAGCCAGATTATGAATAAGAAGATTTCAGCAGAGGAGAAGGTCTCTTCCATTATTACCAGCTATAAGGATGTCATCCATACAATGATGATATAGAGAGAGGGCCACTGTACCCGGATGGGGTCAATGGCTGAGGCTACAAACTTTTGACAAAGCATGGGACTATTAGCAATCCCCTGAGGAAGGACCTTCCATTGGAACCTTCTCATTGGGCCTGTGAAATTGACCCTAGGCAAGCTAAAGGCAAAGCGTTGGTCGTCTGCAGGATGTAAAGGGATAGTAAAGAAACAATCTTTAAGGTCTATTGTAATTTTTAGATAGCCGGAGGGAACAGCTATAGGGGTGGGAAGACCCAGCTGGAGGGCTCCCATCAGAACCATGGTTTTATCGACTGCTCTGAGGTCCTGAAGAAGACTCCATTTCCCGGATTTCTTTCTAATGACAAAAATGGATGTATTACAAGGAGAGTTGCTAGGCTCAATGTGTCCCGCTGTAAGTTGTTCCTGCACTAACTGTTTGGCAGTGGATAGTTTCTTTGAACTGAGTGGCCACTGATCCACCCAAACAGTTTCTCTAGTCTTCCAAATTATCTGATCTGCATGGGATGCAGGCTTGTCAGTGACCTCTAGGCTAAATTTCCCAGACCTAACCGCAGAGGACTCTGCATAACCTGAATTGGATCTTTTTCGCCTTGCGCATTTTTCCCTAGCCCTTTTAGAGGGAGGAAACCCTGGCTTAACATTTGAGAAGTGACAACCTCTTTGGGGCTAAACATCATAAGTCCCATTTGAGACAATATATCTCATCCCCATAAGGTGACTGGGAGTCCTGGGAGCACGTATGGGTGGACATGTCCTGAATCATGTTCTTCATATTCCCAGATTAATAATTTAGCACCCTGCTCAGGGTTTTGGCTTTGACCTATGCCTTGCAACTGGGTGAGGCTGGCAGTGAGGGGCCAAGACCTGGGCCAATCCTCCTTTTTAGTTATAGTTGCATCCGCACCTGTGTCAATGAGGCCCTCAAAGCTCTTTCCATCAAGTTTTAATTTTAGCATGGGTTTGTGAGGAGAAATATTTTGAACCCAGTAGGTGTCCAAAGATGTATGGCCTTTGTTTTGTTTAGGCTGAGGCTTCAGAGGCAAAAGAAGTAGCAGTGCTATGTTCTGCCCTTGATGGATGGTCACGGGTGATTCTTTTGCGGAAGCCATAACCTTTACCTCGCCCTTAAAGGAGTTGTCTATGATCCCAGCATAGATATGCAGGCCTTTTATTACAGGGCTGTGTCTGCCTAACAAAAGTCCAAAATAATCAGGGGGTAAAGGGCCAAGCATACCAGTAGGCAGAGGCTGGGCTTCCATCTCAGGCTTTAGTATTGTGTCGGAGGTGGCAAAGAGGTCCAATCCTGTCCTGCCTGAGGTAGTTCTGAAGAGTCCTGTAATGGCCCATGCTTGTTGAAAGTCTGTGGAATAAACTGAATCACCCCAAAGTTGTGGTTGTCTGTTGAGGCCTGGGGCTGGCCCCGCTGGAAGTTTCCCTGGTTGGGGGGCAAAGGGTTGCCTGAAACATCTGTCTTAGAATGGCATTGAGCTGCCCAATGTCTCCCTCTCCTGCACCTTGGGCAGAGGCCAGGGGGCCTGCCTTTGTTTTGCTTTGGTGCAGGGCAGTTTTTTGCAAGGTGTCCTCCTTGGCCACAATTAAAACATTTGCACTGTGGTGGAGGAATATTCATGACGTTTTTTAAAGCGACGCCAATGGGTAAACCTAGGAGATGTTCAGTGCCTACATCTGAACAGAGCGGAATACATTCTGAAAAAGTGCCCCTCCTTCGGTGAGGGTGGATAGCATCTCCACAAACAGAATTAGCATTTTCAAAGGCCAATTCTTTAATGAACTCGCTTTCGGTTTCAGAAATGCTTAGGATTTTTTCAGCTGTGCTGGTAAGGCAGCTGACAAAGTCAGGATAAGGCTCATCAGGACCTTGCTTATATTTGTTAGGGACGTGGTAGCTGACCCTTTTTGAGGTAGTTTTCTCCAGGCTTTAACTGCAGAATTTTGTATCTGAGCATATAGCTGGGAGGAATACTTGCTCTGGCTTTCATTAGTATCATAAGGTTTTTCCCCAAGCAACATTTCTAAAGTCCAGACCTCTCCTCCTCTATCAGTTTTCTGGTTACTTTGGGTGGTTTCCCTGCAGGCCTCAGAAAACTCAGACTTCCATAAAACAAATTCTCCCCCTGAGAGAGTGGCTCTTGTAAGGCGGTACCAATCGTTTGGCGTGAGCCACAGATCCCCCAAGGTGTCCAGTATGGCGAGTGTAAAAGGGGCGACAGGGCCATATTGAACTACAGCTGATTTCAGCTCTTTTAAAGTTTTGAAACCCAGGTGCCTATATTCCCTGACAGGATCTCCCTCCTCTTCACCGTCTTCACCCTGAGAAGGGGTTTCAACAATTGGGAAAAGATCTAAAGGTGACAACCAAAAAGTTTTCCTATGTGCAGCCCCAGAGGATGGAGTGGGGGCTGGAACACAGGAGGGGGTTTGGATGGTAGCCTTGCAAGAACTCAAATCTGCATCTAGCCTTCAAAACTGTTCTAATAACTCTAGCTCTTCCCTTTTAATTTGGAGAGTCTGGCGGAGCCTTTGAACATGAAGAGCCAACTCTTTTTGAGACGGAATGTCCCTAGGTAGACCATCCTCTCTTTTTGTTGATGCCTCATATGTAAAAGAGGGCATCTGGACATGATATGGAGGGGGTTGAGGTGAGGGCGACGGCCCCAAGAGTGGGGACGGCCCATCCTCACTGTGATAACTGGAAGCTTCCTCCTCTAGATTAGCTTTCTCCTCAGGAGTTAACTCATCATCATTGTTATGCCTAATTTCAGAGTGAAAGGCCCTCAAAGATGGATAAAGCCTTTGTGGGCATTGTGGGGAAGTTGAGGAGTCGACCTTGTCAGGAGGTGAGGGTAAACTCTGTGAGGCAAGAGGAGGCAAAGTAGGTTTTTCACCTGCAGAGGGCATGGTTATAGAAACAGAATCCCTCTCTTGTGGGCAGGGGCCTAATTCCAGGGAATAATAACTACGGCTGAGTTCCCTTTTTAGGAAGACTCTCCCTCTTTTACCACCTGTTGGATGTCTTTGTCATGATGACAGCCTTTCAAGGTTTCATAAATGGTATTCCAATAGGCAAAGGCAGTCACAGGGACCTTTTCTGGGCCCAAAACCCTATAATAATCATTAAGGGTATTCCCCACGTGTTCCCATCTTTTTTCATCTATTGTACCTTCCTGTGGTAACCAGGGACGGATATCTGTCAGAAGCTTTAAAAAATGGACTAAGTCCTTTTTTTTTTTTACTTTGACCCTCTGCAATCAGAGAGTCTTTCAGACCCTGTATAAATTTCTCTTGAGCGCTAATTTCTTGTCCCATTATTTTGTAGTAAAAACCCAATAAACCCCTTACCCTTATGCGCCCAAAAATCTTCTAGCCTTTATTTCTTGAAAATGAACTACTAGAGCTTTATTCCTACTATTCAATCAAGGCATTGTCCACTAACCTCAGATCTCCCAGGGGCTGGGGTTTTGTCGTGGTGACCAATATCTGCATCAGCTGGCCAGGCCTCACTCTTCTAAGACAACGCTCAACACGGTGGCAGCACAGGATCAAGCTCCACTGTTGGGCGTCAGTTGTCCTGGCCTGCAGGACAGTCAACAGGAGCTCGTACCTGGAAAACAAGGGGAGGAATAGGAGGGCGCAAAAGGATGGAGACAAGAGAGGCTTTCTGATCAAGTCTCATTCATTGCAAGTAGAGCGGTAACATATATAGGGCCGGGAGTAAAGGAGGGATTTTACATAGGGGGGAAGACTCCGACCTCAGGTTTGTCTATCCTTATCTTACTTTCCAAGTTTACTTTCTGGAATCTTGGCATATCAGCTAGAGGGCTGTTTTACAAGTCTGTCTTCTGTCTTCCTGGTTTATCAGGTAGAGGGAGGTTTTACAACTCTGCTTACTGTCTTCCTGGCTCCTGCTTGCTCCCCACACATTTTTTCTTAGAGAAACAAGTGTTTGTTCCTGCAAGCTCCTTTGAAACCACTGGGAGAGTAATGGATAACAGCAGCTTTCTCCACCAAACAAACAGCTGGAACTCAAAACGTTCTGCTCTGATCTCAGCTTCAGAAATTACTTTGCAGTTCACACACAACACTCTGTGTCCCCTTTCATGGCAGAGCAACTGCAGTTTATGCCTGAGAGTTCCCTGGCCCTTAGGTCAAACAAGGCCTCTTAGGAATAAATCACTCTCTTTATAGGGCCCAGCACAGGAGAACCGCAGCTATTGTTCAAATGCATACATCCTGATGCAAGAGAAGCACAGGGCGTGCTTTAGAAGCTGCCGGCCTAGAGTGGGGCTTGCCGGATTTATTTCTCCATTTAGCTGCTGCTTCCACTGAAGCCTATGGCAGAGTGTGGGACAAGAGGAGGTTTCTCCACCAAACAAGGGGCTGGAACTCAGAACGTCCATTTGTCAACTCAGTTTCAGAAACTGAATTCAAGCCTAAAGGGTGCCTGCTGCAGCCCTTGTTCTCTAAGAGAAACAACTGTTTGTTCCTGCAAGCTCCTTTGAAACACAAGGGTGAGTGTGTGATAACAAACAAGGAGCGGGAACTCAGAACATCGTGCTGTAAACTCAGTTTCAGAAAATGAATTGAAGCTTACATGGAGCCCTCTGTAGCCATTTTTTTTTTCATAGAGAAACAAGTGTTTGTTCCTGCAACTCCACTGAAAGCAATGGGAGAGAAATGGATAACAGCAGCTTTCTCCACCAAATAAACAGCTGGAATTGAAAAGGTTCTGCTCTGATCTCAGCTTCAGACACTACATTGCAGTTCACATCCAGCATTCTGTAACACTTTTATGCCAGAGCAACTTCAGGTTATGCCTGCAGGTTCCCTAGGCCTTAGGTCAAACAAGGCTACTTAGGAATAGGGTCAAGGACAGGATAACTGCAGCTATTGTTCAAATGGATACATTCTGATGCAAGAGAAGCACAGGGCTTCCCTTAGAAGCAGCCGGCCTACACTGCAGCTTGCTGGCTTTATTTCTCCATTTAGCTGCTGCTTCCATTGAAGCCTTCGGGAGAGTGGGAGATGAGAGGAGGTTTCTCCACTAAACAAGGAGCTGGAACTCAGAACGTACTGCTGTCAACTCAGTTTCAGAAACTGAATTCAAGCCGACATGGTGAGGTCCATAGCCCTTGTTTTCTAAGAGAAACAACTGTTTGTTCCTGCAAGCTCCATTGAAACCAAAGGGAGAGTGTGGGATAAAAGCAGGTTTCTCCACCAAACATGGAACTGGAACTCAGAACGTCCAGGAGTAAACTTAGTTTCAGAAACTGAAATGAAGCCTAAAGGGTGCCCTACATAGCCCTTGTTTTCTCAGAGAAACAATTGTTTGTTCCAGCAAGCTCCTTTGAAACCAAAGGCAGAGAGTGAGATAACAGCAGGTTTCACCACTAAACAAGGATCGGGATCTCAGAACTTCTTGCTGTCAACTCAGTTTCAAAAACTGAATGGAAGCTTACATGGAGCCCTCTGTAGCCCTTTTTTTTCTTACAGAAACAAGTGTTTGTTCCTGCAAGCTCCACTGAAACCTATGGGAGAGTAATGGATAACAAAAGCTTTCTCCAACAAACAGACAGATGGAACTCAGAACATTCTGCTCTGAACTCAACTTCAGAAACTACATTGCAGGTCACACCCAACACTCTGTGTCCCCTTTTATGCCAGAGCAACTGAAGTTTATGCCTGGTGTTTCCCTGGGCCTTAGGTCAAACAAGGCCACTTAGGAATATATCACTCTCTTTCTAGGGTCAAGCATAGAAGAACTGCAGCTATTGCTCAAATGGATAAATTCCCATGGGAGAGAAGCACAGGGCTTGCTTTAGAAGCGGCCGGCCTCAGGGGCGACTTGCTGGCTTTAATTCTCCGTTTAGCCACTGCTTCCATTGAATCCTATGGGAAAGTGTGGGATGAGAGGAGGCTTCTACACCAAACAAGGAGCTGGAACTCAGAACGTCCTGCTGTCAACTCAATTTCAGAAAATGAATTCAAGACTATAGGGTGAACTCCGTGGACATTGTTTTCTAAGAGAAAAAACTATTTGTCCCTGCAAGCTCCATTGAAACCAAAGGGTGAGTGTGGGATAAAAGCAGGTTTCACCACAAAACAAGGAGCTGGAACTCAGAACGTCTTGCTGTCAAGTCAGATTCAGAAAATGAACTGAAGACTAAAGGCGCCCACCGTACCCTTGTTTTCTCAGAGAAACAACTTTTTGTTCCTGCAAGCTCCACTGAAACCAATGTGAGATTGTGTAATAACAGCAAGTTCCTCCACCAAACAAGGAGCTGGAACTCAGAATGTCTTGCTGTAAACTCAGTTTCAGAAACTGAATTTAAGTTTACACGGAGCCCTCTGTAGCCCTTTTGTTATTAGAGAAACAAGTGTTTGTTCCTGCAAGATTGATTGAAACCAAAGGGAGACTAATGGATAACAGCAGCTTTCTCCAGCAAACAAGCAGCTGGAACACATAACCTTCTGCTCTGATCTCAGCTTCAGAAACTACTGTGCAGTTCACACCCAACACTCTCTGTAAACTTTTATGCCAGAGCAACTGCAGTTTAGCCTGGAGGCACCCTCAGCCTTAGGTCAAACAAGGCCGCTTAGGAATATATCACTCTCTTTGTAGGGTCAAGCACAGGAGAACCACAGCTATTGTTCAAATGGATACATTCTGATGCAAGAGATGCACAGGGCTTGCTTTACAATCGGCCAGCCTAGAGTACAGCTTGCCGGCTTTATTTCTCTGTTTAGCCAATGCTTCCTTTGAAGCCTTCAGGAGAGTGCGGGATGAGAGGATGTTTGTCCACCAAACAAAGAGTTGAAACTCAGAACTTCCTGCTTTCAACTCATTTGCAGACACTGAATTCAAGCCTACATGGTGAGATCCATAGCCCTTTTTTTCTCAGAGAAACAACTCTTTGTTCCTGCAAGCTCCTTTGAAAACAATGGGAAAGTGTTGTATAACAGCAGGTTTCTCCACCAAACAAGGAGCTGGAACTCAGAATGTCCTGCGGTAAACTCAGATGCAGAAACTGAATGGAAGCCTAAAGGGTGCCCTTCGTAGCCCTTGTTTTATCAGAGAAACAACTGTTTGTTCCAGCAAGCTCCTTTGAAACTGAAGGGAGAGGGTGGGATAAAAGCAGGATTCTCCACCAAACAAGGAGGTGGAACTCAGAACATCTTGCTATAAACTCAGTTTCAGAAACTAAATCAAAGCCTACATGGAGCCCTCTGTAGCCCTTACTTTCTCAGAGAAACAGCTGTTTGTTCCTGCAAACTCCATTGAGCCTTAGGTCAAACAAGTCCACTTAGAAATATATCACTCTCTTGGTGGGTTCAACTACAGGAGAACCGCAGGTATTGTTCAAATGGATACATTCTAATGTGAGAGAAGCACAGGGATTGCTTTAGAAGCGGCTGGCTTTGGGTGCGGCTTGCTGATTTCATTTCTCTGTTTAGCCACTGCTTCCATTGAAGCCTAATTGAAAGTGGGGGATGAGAGGAGGTTTCTCCAGCAAACAAGGAGCTGGAACTCAGAATGTTCTTCTGTCAACTCAGTGTCAGAAACTGAATTCAAGCCTACATGGTGAGCTCCATAGTCCTCGTTCTCTATGAGAAACAACTGTTTGTTCCTGCGAGCCCCTTAGAAACCAATGTGAGAGTGTGGGATAACTGCAGGTTTCTCCACCAAATAAGGACCTGGAACTCAGAACGTCCTGCTGTCAACTCAGTTTCAGAAATTCAGTTGAAGCCTAAAGGGTGTCCTCCATAGCCCTTGTTTTCTCAGAGAAACAACTGTTTGTCCATAAAAGCTCCATTGAAAACAATAGGAGAGTGTGGGATATCAGCAGGTTTCTACATGAAACAAGGAGATAGAATTCAGAATATCTTGCTGTAAACTCAGATTCAAAAACTGAATTGAAGCTTACATGGCGCCCTCTGTAGCCCTTTTTTTCTTGGGAAGGAAGTGTTGGTTCCTGCAAGCTCCATTGAAACCAAGGGGAGAGTGATGGCTAACAGCAGGTTTCTCCACCAATCAAGGAGCTGGAACTCAGAACGTCTTGCTGTTAACCCAGTTTCAGAAACTCAATTGAAGCTTACATAGAGCCCTCTGTACCACTTTTTTTCTTAGAGAAATAAGGGTTTCTTCACGCAAGCTCCTTTGAAACCAATGGGAGAGTAATCGATAACAGCATCTTTCTCCACCAAACAAGCAGGTGGAACTCAGAACGTTCTGCTCTGACCTCAGATTCAGAAACTGCTTTACAGTTCACACCCAACACTCTGCGTCACCTTTTATGCCAGAGCAACTGCAGTTTATGCCTGCAGGTTCCCTGAGCCTTAGGTTAAACAAGGCCGATTCAGAATATATCACTCTCTTTGTAGCGTAAACCACAAGAGAATCGCAGCTATTGTTCAAATGGAAACATTCTGATATGAGAGAAACACAGGGCTTGCTTTAGAAGTCGGTGACCTAGAGTACAGCTTGCCAGCTTTATTTCTCCATTTACCCGCTAATTCCATTGAAGCCTACGGGAGAGTGTGGGATGAGAGAAGGTTTCTCCAGCAAAAAAGAAGCTGGAACTCAGAACGTCCTGCTGTCATCTCAGTTTCAGAAACTGAGTTAAATCCTACATGGTGAGCTCTGTAGCCCTTGTTTTCTAAGAGAAACAACTGTATGTTCCTGCAAGCTGCATTGAAACCAAAATGAGAGTGTGGGATAACAGCAGGTTTCTCCACGAAACAAGGACATGGAACTCAGAACGTCCTGCTTTCAATTCAGATTCATAAACTTAATTGAAGACTAAAGTACGCCCTCCGTGGCCCTTGTTTTCCAGAGAAACAACTCTTTGATCCTGCAAGCTGGATTGAAACCAAAGGGAGAGTGTGGGATATCAGAAGGTTTCTCCACAAAACAAGCAGCTGGAACTCAGAATGTCTTTCCGTAAACAAAGTTTTAGAAACTGAATTGAAGTTTACATGGCGCCCTCTATAGCCCATTTTTTCTTAGAGAAACAAGTATTGGTTCCTGCAAACTACACTGAAACCAAAGGGAGAGTGTGGGATAACGGCCTGCATCACCACCAAAAAAGGAAGTGGAACTCAGAATGACTTGGTGTACACAAAGTTTCAGAAACTGAATTGAAGCCTAAGAGTGCCCTCCTTAGCCCTTGTTTTCTCAGAGAAACAACTGTTAGTTCCTGCAAGCTCCATTGAAACCAAAGGTAAAGTGTAGAATTTTAGCAGGTTTCTCCATGAAACAAGGAGATGGAACTCAGAATGTCTTCATATCAATTCAGTTTCAGGAACAGAATTGAAGCTTACATGGGTCCCGCTGTAGCCTTTTATCTGAGAGAAGCAAGTGTTGGTTCCTGCAAGCTCCATTGAAACCAAAGCTAGAGTGTGGGATAATGACAGGCTTCTCCACCAAACAAGGAACTGGAACTCTGAAAGTCTTGCTGTTAACTCAGTTTCAGAAACTGGACTGCAGCTTACATGGACCCCTCTGCAGCCGTTATTTTTTTTTTTCTTAGGGAAATAAGTGTTTCTTTGTGCAATCTCCTTTGAAACCAAAGGGAGAGCCTGGCGTGGTGGCTCATGCCTGTCACCCCAGCAAGTGGGAGGCAGGGACAGGAGGATTGCTGAGTTTGAGCCTTGTCTGGGCTCCATAGTGAGCTCAGAGCCAGCCTGAACTACAAAGTGGGACCCTGTCTCAAAAAAAAAAAAAAAAAAAAAAAGAAACCAAAGGGAGAGTAATTGATAACAGCAGCTTTCTCCACCAAACTAGCAGCTGGAACTCCACAGGTTCTCCTTTGATCCCAGCTTCAGCAACTACTTTAGAGTTCATACCCAACACTCTGTGTTGCCTTTTATGCCAGAGCAACTGCAGTTTATGTCTTCAGGTTCCCTGAGCCTTAGGTCCAAAAAGGCAGATTAGGAATATATCACTCTCTTTGTAGGGTAAAACCCAGGAGAACAGGAGCTATTGTTCAAAAGGTACATCCTGATAGGAGAGAAGCACAGGGTTTGCTTTAGAAGGCGCTGGCCTAGAGCACAGCTTGCCGGCTTTATTTTGCCATTAAGCCGCTGCTTCCGTGGAAGCCTATGGGAGAGTGTTGGATGACAGCAGGTTTCTCCACCAAACAAGGAGCTGGAAAGCAGAACGTTGTGCTATCAACTCAGTTTCAGAAACTGAATTCAAGCCTACATGGTGAGCTCCTTAGCCCTTGTTTTCTAAGAGAAACAACTCTTTGATCCTGTAAACTCCATTGAAACCAAAGGGAGAGTTTGGGATAACAGCAGGTTTCTCCAACAAACAAGGTGCTGTAACTCAGAACGTCCTGCTCTCAATTCAGTTTCAAAAACTGAACTGAAGCCGAAAGGGTGCCCCCCATAGCCCATGTTTGCTCAGAGAAACTAATCTTTTCCCTGCAAGCTCCATTGAAACCAAAGTTAGAGTGTGGGATATCAGCAGGTTTCTCCACGAAACAAGGAGATGGAACTCAGAATGTCTTGCTGTCAACTCAGTTTCAGAAACTGAATTGAAGCTTGCATGGAGCCCTCTGTAGTCCGTTTATTCTTAGAGAAGCACGTGTTAGTTCCTGCAAGATCCATTGAAACCAATGGGAGAGTAATGGATAATAGCAGCATTCTACACGAAACAAAAACAGGAACTCAGACGTTCAGCTCTGATTTTAGCTTCAGAAACTACTTTGCGGTTCACAACCAACAATCTGTGTAGCCTTTTATGCCAGAGCAACTGCAGTTTATGC
>PVIC010003144.1:0-71184 GCA_004025085.1 Thryonomys swinderianus
ATCTCATAGGATAACAGTTAAGTATTAAATGAGTCAACATGGACAAAGTACATTAGTACCTCAATTCATGAACTCAGTTTGTTCTTCGATTTTATAAAAGTTGTCTGCATCTGTGCTTATGTGAGAAAGATGGCCATGTTTGTGTTTGTTGCCCAATGCAGAATTTACTAACAAAAAAAAATTTTGCCAGACATTTCTAGTTGTGAGCTAAATTTTTTAGCAAACAAAAGCATTTGTGACTATACTCTGTATAGAATAATGCCCAGAACATCTTACATAAGTGTTAACTATTAGGAGCACATGTAATACTATACCCTTCTTTTTGAAAACTAATTATATACTTAATCTATTCTGTGGATGTATTTTATTTTGTCTAACCAGTTCCATATTGATGTACAACTAGATTGTTTCTGACATCGCAGTTTCAATCAAATTGCATTTGTTATGACACATTGTTTTAAAGAACACAACATCATTATCCAAAATTAGCTTAATTTTGGCATGGTATACATCCACACAGTGGAATATAATGTGACTAATCACAATAAGGTTGTTGAAGGATATCTGAGATGTGAAAATACTCACATATATTTTATGAAGCAGAAACATTTTAATATTTACTATATTTTCAAAATAAGCATTATAATATTTACTGTTATTTTCAAAATAAGTATTGTATAGCTGGACATGATGGCTCATGCCTGAAATCCCAGCACTCAGGAGACAGAGGTAGGAAGATTGCCAAAAATTTGAGGTCAGCCTGGGCTACATAGTGAGTTCAGGGCCAGCTTGAATTACAAAGCAAGACCTTGTCTCAGAAAGACTAATAATAATAATAGTAATAATTATCCAATAATAATAATATTATTATTATGTAGATTGTAGAAAATTTCAAAATGATAGGAAAGTGTGAAGAAAAATAGTCACCTTAGTCCTGTGACCCGGAGATGGCTACATATAACATATTGCTATGTGTATTTTGTATACACCTTCCTCCTGAAAACTTGCATTTATTATTATTATTATTATTATTATTAATTTTTTTTTTTTTTTTTTTTGCTTTTTGAGACAGGGTCTCACTTTGTAGTTCAGGCTGGCCCTGAGCTCACTATGGTGCCCAGGCAAGCCGCCCGAACTCAGCAATCCTCCTGTCTCTGCCTCCCGAGTGCTGGGATTACAGGTGTGAGCCACCACATCTGGCATTGTGGTATGCGGTGTTGATTGTTGGTGGGCGTGTCTCCACGCCCAGCATTATATGTGGTTACCAGGGATCAAACTCAGGACCTTGTGCTTGCGAGGCAGGCGCTGGAACCACTGAGCTAACCCTCTGGCCCTTGCATTTATTATTTTATAGGAAATGAGAGTTACCATCTTTTCTAAAAGTGACAGACAATGACGAATCAGGTTTCTCAACTGGCTGTTTGTGGGTGGTGTAGGTTAAGACTGCTCAGAGCAAGGGTCCTCTGGACAAGAGAGATTCCTAGAGAAATAGTGCTGTTGGAGCTGCGCTCCCTGGAGGGATTTTGGTGCTACCCTTCTTTAGTGTATTGGCCAGCTTCATTGTTCTATGCTTTTGTCCTTTTTCTTTTCTTCTTTTTTTCTCCTTCCTTTACCTACTTTCCTTCTCTCCCTCCCCCTCCCCTTCTTCCTCTCCCTCCCCCTCTCCTTTTTATTATCTATCGTGACAGGCCTGTATAGTACCAGCATGTCTATAGGTTCACAGACTTAGACATGAACAAGATAGTAAGGTTCCTGCATCCCTGAAGTGTACCTTCCAGAGCTTGTTCATATCACACTGCAGTGTGACAGACAGGGGTAGCACTTTTCTGAGCTGTTTCATCTAATACTGACCAAAAACATTTCTCCATATGTCTTTGTAAGGCTTATTTCTTCTACATACATAGTATTCTTTTCATTTGCTAAGAACGGATACAATTAAACATTCCTGCTTTTTATATGAACACTTCATGGTCTTTCACATAGTCCTTTTCTGCTTTTTAAAGGGTTTGTTCAAGTTTACAGAATGACCAACAACATGTCACTGTCAAAGCCACACCACTGGTTTTACCATTTCTGTTTGTTTAATGGGTACAAAACTGGGCCTTGTTTTACCTGTGCCCTCAAAGCCTCACCATTTTTTCTTTTTTTGAGGCAGGGTCTTGCTTTGTAGTTCAGGCTGGCCCTGAGTTCACTGTGGAGCCCAGGCAAACCTGGAACTCAGCAATCCTCCTGTCTCTGCCTCCTGAGTGGTGGGATTACAGGCGTGAGCCACCATGCCCGGCACTGTGGTATATGGTATTGATGGCTGGTGGGCGTGAGTCACCACGCCCAGCATTGTATGTGGTTACTGGGATTGAACTCAGGACCTTGGCACTTGTGAGGCAGGCGCCGGAACCACTGAGCTAAACCTCTGGCCTGCCTCACCATTGTTTTTATCATGTCTGTCCATTTAATAGATACAAAACTGAGCCTTGTTGTTTAAACATTCATTTATTTGATTACTGTTAAATTTTAATCCTTACTTCCTCTTCAGTGCACTATCTGTTTAAATCCTTTGTCCTGTTCCTTATTTTGGCTCTAAAGTGAAAAACAGACTCTGTTGTAATGATGGCGAAGAACTTAGCTTCTAGATTCACACAGATTTGGTTTGTAAACAGCTATGCTACTTAAGAGCTTTGTGACCTTGGCCAAAGGGCCCAGGAACGGAAGAGGCAAGAAAAGGCATTTTCCACAGAGGGGCTGTCCTGGGAAATGAGAGGTTGGTGGCCTGGTGATAGGGCGCAGTGATTTACCCAGCTTGTGGCTGCATAATAAGGCTGCCATCAAGTGTTGATGGTTCATTTGAATTTTCAAATGTATGACTTTCGGAGTGAAGGCAAATGGCATAGGCTCTTAGATTTGGTTTCTCCCTGGAAATGAGACCCAAACCCAGGAGATTGTTGAACAGAGACAAGGCAGTAAAAGTGGAAGCTGTGCAACATGGCTGCTCTGCCCTTGCCTTGAAGTCATAGTTGTGAGGCTGTGCCCTGAGTTTCTGTCTTCTTGTGGAAAATGGGGTTATCATGTCTGCGCTGTGCACTGAGAAGACCAGAGGTGGTTAATGTCAAGGGTTTTGCAGAAGCAAAGGAATCAGCAAATGACTGTCAGGTGGGACAGCAAATGGGGAAATGCTTCTACCATCCTGGAAAGATACAGTCAGTATTTCTCCTAGCCAGTATTTAGCCACCAACCTGTTTCTTACAGTTTCTCACTGGTGGAGGGACCATAACTAAAACTGCAAAGGTTATGTAAGCTTTCAAGAGGATTTTGCTTTCACAGAATGTCCCATAGAATTCTCTAGGGAATTTTATCACATGGAAATAAAACAGAAACTAACTGGATATCTGAAAAGATGACTGTTTTAGGAACTAAATCTTTTTTTCTAGAAGAGGATGTTTGGGTTCCCAGCAGCCACATATGTGTAGCGTGTGCCCTGGCCTCTCCCTCTCCTAACACTCCCCTTTTCTTTTCCAACAGAGGAAAGTTGTGTTTGTTGACCACTCTTTCAGGGTGGGAAAGGAATGTAATGTATGCATAGACTGCCCAGAATTTCCTGTTAGACACCCATTTCCAAACCACGGCCCAGGGATGCATTCCAGAGATAGGAACCCATTTCTAGAAGAGAAGAAACAGTGCATTCATTTAAATGTTAGCCTCTGGGAAGAACTCCTCTTGCTCCTTTTGAAAAGAAAAAAACGTGGTATAACTTTTCCCAGTGATATAGTGAATTCAACTCTAAGTTCCCTTTATGACTAATGCAAAAGAAAACCCTTAAAAGAGTTTCAAGGTTCAGTTTTATATCTTTTACAGTGTTGATATGCCCACTGATGCCTGGACATACTTTTGGTGTTATTCTGTAAATACTTGGATAGTGTAAATCTGCTAAGGATTAGTTTGTTAATTCTGCTCTTGGGACAAGAAAGAAACTAACTTCTAGGGCAGGATTTCAGTACTTTAACTTATTATTAGTAGACTTGGTACATTGTCAGAAGAGATGAGGTGCAATGGTTGAAACAAAAACATTTTATTCAGAACTGTTACAGTAGGAGGAAAGACAACTCAATCTGGAACCTGGCTCAATTCTGAATGTGTCATTGGTAAATGAGAATTTATAGCCAGGGAACATGTTGAAGGCCAATGGATAGAAAATCATTGTGAGGAAACACCAAGGGTAAGAGGGGACTCTTGCTGAACTGCCCCAACAATATTCTTGGTGAAGAAAGGCCAGCTGACAGATGACATATCACTTGGCACAGTGGAAAGTGGTGACCCTAGTTAGGTATCAAAAATGAAGATAGGAGTGGGAAGTTCTAAACTAATCTAATAAGATTCTTGCTAAATTTGAGTTTTATAAGAAAGTACAGGTGGAACTTAAAGAATTAGAGGTCTGATTTAGGTTTGATTAAACCAAAGATCTTTGTCATTGTTGTCATTTTTTTCTGAGTTTTTGGTGGCTTAGACCCTGTACTGATTAGAAATTGGCTTTCACACCCATGGAAATTAACAGTAAACCTTTGTTTGTTTTCTTTTGTTTTTTGAGTCATGGTCTCGATTTGTAGTTCAGGCTGGCCCTGAGCTCACTATGTAGCCCAGGCTATCCTTAAACTCAGCGATCTTCCTGCCTTTGCATGAGTGCTGGGATTACAGGTGTGAGCCCCATGCCTAGCATTATGATGGGTGGCACTGATTGCTTGTGAGCATGAGCCCCCTTACTGAACATTGTGGTATGTTGTTACAGGTGATCGAACTCCAAACCTCATGTTTGCTAGGCAGATGCCAGAACCACTGAGCTAAATCCTCAGCCCTAAGCCTTTGTTTTCTATAGCTGCTAAGATAAAGTTTCTTTACTTGGAGAGAAATTTGAATAATTAATGACAAATTTACAGAGAATAGCAGACATTTCACCTAAGTTCCAGGGACTCTGGTCTTTGTTCTGGACTCTGGCTACTCCTTGCTTATGGGGGTGGAGGGAGTTGGAATAAGATCAGAGATGAGGTCAGAAGAAACCTCTGTGAGGGTGGGGTTTGCTTAGGAAGGTAATGGAGGCAGACCCTAGAGACAGGCCTTAAGTCAGGCGTTAAGGATAATTCCCAAATCTCCCTACATCTATATTCTAAATCAAGCCAGAATTGAAAATGTAAACATTATAATTATGTGGCATGGCAGTTTCACTGTAATTTAAGAAATGCTGGCTGTTTGAGGACAACACTTCAATTTCTAGGTAGTACAAAGAAGCAGTAAGATCAAGAAATCCAAGAGGATGATCAGAAATGCACCCTCTTGACCTGTGCATGTGCCACTCCTTTGTGGTTTTCCTCTAAAAGCATAAACATATCTAATACCCTTGATCATTTACTCTTTAGGTTGATCCTCATAGGCTGTGAAAGACCAACTTCAGTGCCATCCTTATTGGACTTCCCCTATACCTTTCATGCTTTGAATTACAAACCTTTCTAACCTTATTTAATATGAGATTTCCTTCATCAGGTTTTATTTTAAACCTCACACTTGGACCCGCATTTTATTGGTTGTTTAGTTTCTATTCTCATCATCATCATCGTCATTGTTATTCATAGAAACTTTCTCTGGATAGGAGATAAAGCTTGAAAAAGCTGCTTTAGGATCTAATTTTGTAACTCATACAACCAAAGCCCAAATGCGTCTTCCTACATGTTTTCTCATAAAGCGAGGCTGTTTTGGTGAGGGTAGTTGTCTAGAAACAATCTAAATTTTCAATGTTCACAGTGAGACACTGTCCTGTACTTAATGAAGTCATGATTTTTTTGTTATTTATTTTAAGCTTATGGCAGACTTTCTCTTATATGAATATACAGTTTTGCTACATCCATACAAAACCCTGTGCCATAGTTATTATTCCCACTTGACTTGTGTAGCTTAGGTAGATGAAGTCGACTCAGCCAACAGGTGGTCTGAGACTTGAACCCAAGTGCAACTTCAAACCCTGTTCTCTCTCCATATAATTTACCAGTTCTTTTAAAGTCAGTTTCTAAATAAAAAAATCCATTCTGGGCACTTAAAAAATAGCCTACAAGTCTAATCTGAAAATATCCTAAACCTTTGCTGTAAGTTGATAACTTGCATTCATCATCATTTAAAATTTAATCTCAATGGTTCAAATTATAGAGTTTGAACAGTGACATTCATAGTACAGTGGTACCGTGGTTCATGAGCTTAGTTCTTTCCACAAACAAATTCTGTGGCCAGAATTCACAGAACCTTTGCTGTCACCACTTTCATCTTGCACTCCTTGTCACTTCTTTGATTTCCCAGATATCTCACGTCCTTTCTGACATCAGGCTCTTTACAAGTAGCTCTTTTTCCACTTTCCTGCTTCCAGTACAAGTTAACTCTTTAGCCCCACTTAGGAAACTGTTCTTCCAGGCTGTCATTCCTATTCCTCCCCAGCTCCTCCACCGCCTCCTCCCCCTCCCCCTTCCCCTCCCCCCTACTCCTTTCCAGTTTGGACTGTGAGCCCTTCTTTGGCCCCAGGAGTACCCTGTACTGCCCTATCTAACAAGATTCATTCCATATCCAAAGTGCATATTCGGATGTCTGGCCCTCTAGCCAGGAGCCTACTGAAGTAGGGATTATGACTGTTAACCTGGTAGGTCTTCACTACCAAAAATAGGAGCCTACATTTTTAAAGATGAGTTTTCCATTGAAAATAATGAAATATGGCTTATATTGGTTTAGGAATAATAGGGAATTTGTTGTCTCTTGCAGCTACACGTTTTAGAAAAATCTGCTCTTCATAAAAGCCTTTCCATTTTAGCTGCGGGGGTGGCAAATGTGGCCATCAAACTTCTATCTCAGCACTTTTGACATCCAGTGAAGAAGAGTCTAGTATGAATCCCAGAGTAAACTTGCCCTGGCGCAAGTTGAATCACACAGCCAGGCCTAGTGATAGACTGAAAGTTGGTGAAGCACGAATGTTTTCACCAGAGGAAAATTGAAGAATTTCTATCAGAAAGGGTAATGGGTTCTAGCAGATGTACATTACATGCCCTGTTGTAACTGGGCTTTCATGATACCGGGTTCTGCTATAGGCCAACACTGTGCTCAGGGAGGTATTTGAGAGGCTACCTGTCTTTAGGAGCCAGGACTCATTTGCTGTAGGAAAAAAGTAACTGTCCATGTATCCACTTTAAGCTGCCTCATTTATAGACACTCTAAGCCCACCTGCTTACTCTCCAAGCTCACCTGCTGGCAGGTGACAGGTTTCTAGCTCTGGAGGGATGACAAGAAGGATATACATATCTTTGAGTGAGAAACAGGATGGTTATTTGCTGAGACAAAATTGACACCACATTCAGAACCTAGAGAGAAGCATTCCTGCGGAAAAACAGCTCTGTGTGTCTTTTTCCTCAGCATCATACTGTCTCTTCAGTGAATACCCAAGGATGGTGGGGGAAGCCCCATGCCAACATCTGCAGCTCTTCACAGCCCTCCCCAGGGTTTCTGCTCCACCCAGGTCTATGAAGGAAAATGGAACAAGATAAATCTTAGATCACACCTCTACCTTTGCTTAGGTTCTCCTTTTAGTCACGTTTTGGGACATCTGGGCCCATGATCCAATCATCTACATGTAGAAAAGAACAGCTTCTGGGATCGTCCTGGGCATACCTTCATTGGTAGGGTTAAGGAAGAGGAAGAGGGTGGTTCTTCTGCCAGACCTGTAGTAGGCTGAGCCTTGGGAAAATTGCAACATATAAGGGCCTAGTGGATGATCTAGCGTGCAAGACTACTATGTCTGCCGGCCTCCTCCCATGCCCTTCCTTATGTGGTCCTCCTCACTGCTCCTTTCTGATGCATTTAAAGCAAGGAGGAGTCCCTGAGATCAGATTTGGACAGGGCCAGTACAGTGGTCAGCAGAGAGCTAAGTGTAGCACCAAAAGGGGGAGAGAAGGGTGAGGAAGGCAGAGTGAATGTTCTTTCCCTCAACTTGAGATCATTGTTCTTTTTCCAAAGGAAATAGCACCCAGAGTTCATTTGAACATTTAGCTCCTCCCTTTTCCTTCCTATCTCTATCCAGTTTGTAAAGCAATAGAGTAGAATGATTTCCTGAGAGTTTTGAAGTTTACTTTTAAATTACAGTTTATGTCACTGAGATCTATTACAGCCAGTTTATCTTCCAGTTGTCAGAAGCTGAGGTGGAGGCAGAGTTACTGTGGCCATAGAAGCCAGCTCTGACCCAGGATTTACCAGCAGAACTGCTAATTTTTTTTTAACCACACAAAAGCTTTTAAATGACTAAAGATAATAACAAGCACAAACATTTATGGAGTTCTTCATAGTACTGGGTAGTGTTCTGAATACTTAAAATAACATTTAATTCTCTGTTATCCCAGATAAAATAGTTGAAGGTCAAAAAGTTCCATACTATTTCTGGTTGAGCAAGAATTCATATCCATGAAAGTTGGCTTCCAAGCCCACACTCACAACTACCCCACAGTATGATAACTTGGTGGGCTTTACCTAGGCAGATCATGTTGAGAAATATTTGTGTGCAATAACAGAGGGACAAGTCAAAATGTAATTGCATTGGTCCAGGTACAAAATGATGAGAGCCTCAGTGTGGATAGGGTGAAGACAAGGAGTTACTGAGGACAGTTTTTTTGGTGTTTTTTTTTTTTTTTTTTTTTTTTTGAGACAGGGTCTCACTTTGTAATTCAGGCTGGCCCTGAGCTCACTATGTAGCCCAGGCAAGCCTCAAACTCAGCAATCCTCCTGTCTCTGCCTCCCGAGTGCTGGGATGACAGGCGTGAGCCACCACACCCGGCACTGTGGTATGTGGTATTGATGGCTGGTGAGCGTGAGTCTCCACGGCCAGCATTGTATGTGGTTACCAGGATCGAACTCAGGGCCTTGTGCTTGCGACGCAGGCGCTGGCACCACTGAGCTAAATCTCCAGCCCCTGAGGACAGTTTTAAGAACTGTTTAGGATGCAAGGGCCAAAAACTTTATGGGAGAGCAAAAGGGATAGATGTTTAGCCTAGAAGATAAGTGTTTCCCTCTGGGCAAAGAGGGAAGATGAAGAATCCCATCTAGACATCCCAAATGGGAGGCACATCAAGTACGCCCAGCACACAGGAGTAACCTGACTTAAAAAGTAGGAGGGAGGTATGGTCTAAAAGCATCATTCAGTTATGCATTGATTTGGGAATTCAGTGGTCAAGGAACAAATCACTTCCACTGGAGAGAATGAAATGAAAAGCTTTCTGAAATGTTTTAGGCGAAGGCTTAAAGTTGCTACTCTTTTAATCTTTCAAGGTAATTTTTATTTTTATTAGCCTGTTTATAATACATGATTATATGCACTGTATGGAACTGGTACATGTATATAACATCTCAATTCTTTTTTCTTTTCTGCTTACCCTCCACGCCCTTTTACAATTTTTTTCTGCCAGCATTAGATTAATTTATTTCTAGGTCCTTATCAAGTTAATTATAAAAGCAAATTAACAGCCAGACTAACAGGCAAAAAACTACATAAAATAGTTATATTAAATCAAGATATACTTTTTGATATGCTGTCCATGCTGAATTACAATAACTTTTTTCCCTCTTGTCCATCTTTTATTTGGTACTTTATTTATATAGTGTGTATCTCATGTAAGAGAAATAGTGCAACATTAAAACTCATGTGTCTGACTTACTTCACTTAACGTTATAGTTTCAAGGCGCATCCATTTTTCTACAAATAACTGGAATTCATGCATCATTATGGTAGAGTAGTACTCCACTGTATATAAATACTTCATATTCTTTGTCTGTTGATGGACATAAAGACTGCTTCCAGGATTTAGCTGGTATGAATTGTGCTGCTATAAACAGGGTATACATACATCACTGTGGCTTAGTATCTTCAACTCTTTTGGTAAGGTACTTACAAGGGGCATGGATGGGTCAAGTAGAATTTCTACTTTTAGTTTTTTTTTTTTAGAAATCTCCATCCTGACTTCCATAATGGTTATACATTATACACTCCTACCAGCAAAAAGAAGGGTTGCTTTTCCCCCCACTGTATCACCAGCATTTGTTATTGGTTGATTTCTTGATGATGGCCATTCTTTCTAGAGTGAGATGAAATTTTAGTGTTGTTTTAATTTATATTTCGTGACATTGAACTTTTTTTGTTTGTTTGTTTTTTGCTTTTTGGAGACAGGGTCTCGCCTTGTAGTTCAGGCTGGCCCTGAGCTCACTATGGTGCCCAGGCAAGCCGCCATGAACTCAGCAATCCTCCTGTCTCTGCCTCCCGAGTGCTGGGATTACAGGCGTGAGCCACCACGTCCGGCATGACACTGAACATTTTTAAATGTTTTGGTTTTTTTTTTTTGAGACAGGGTCTCGCTTTATAGTTTAGGCTGGCCCTGAGCTCACTATGTAGCCCAGGCAAGCCTCAAACTCAGCAATCCTCCTGTCTCTGCCTCCCAAGTGCTGGGATTACAGGCATGAGCCACCACGCCCAGCACTGTGGTATGTGGTATTGATGGCTGGTGGGCGTGAGTCGCCACGCCCAGCATTCTATGTGGTCCCTGGGATTGAACTCAGGACCTTGCACTTGCAAGGCAGGCGCCAGCACCACTGAGCTAAATCTCGGGCCCTTAAATGTATTTATTGGTCATTTGTACTTCTTTGTCAAAGAAGTGTCTGTTCATTTAAGATGGCTGCTTAATTATTGTGTCTTTAAATTTGGGGAGGTTCTAGTTTTTTTAGTTCTTTATATATTCCAGATAATAATCCTTTTTCTGAGAATTAGCTAGCAAAATATTTTTCCCATTCCTAGGATTTCTCTTCACTCTACTGGTAGTTTGTTTTACTGTGCAGAAGCTGTTTGATTTGATGTGATTCCATTTGTTGATCCTAGGTATTATGCAACCTTGGTTCTGTTCAGAAAGTCTTCCTGATACCTATGTTTCAAAAGTTTTACCTAGTTTGTCTTCCAGCAGATTGTTTCTCTTTTAATATTTAGATCTTTATTACTTTTTTATTTTAGTGTGTGATGAGATATATATATATATATTCTGATGATGAATGAACACTACATTTCTATTAAGTCCATTTGTTTGAAGGTATGGTTCAACTCTGATATTTCTTTGTTGATTTTTTTTTAATCTAGTTGAACTGTCCTTTTGTGACAGCAGAGTACTGAGACCTTCTCCCATTACAATTGTATTTGTGTTTATCTGAGTTTTCATATCCACTAGTGTTTCTTATATGAAGTTGGGTGTGACAGTATTTGGTGCACATATGTTTATAATTGTTAACTCTTCTTTTTTTTTTTTTTTTTTTTGAGACAGGGTCTCACTTTGTAGTTCAGGCTGGCTCTGAGCTCACTATGTAGCCCAGGCAAGCCTTGAACTCAGCAATCCTCCTGTCTCTGCCTCCCGAGTGCTGGGATTACAGGCGTGAGCCACCATGGCCCGGCTGTTAACTCTTCTTGTTGAATTGTTTCATTGCTAATCTGTAGTGACCTTCTTCTGATCAGTCTCAGTTTAAAATCTATGTCTGGGCCGGAGATTTAGCTCAGTGGTTCCAGCGCCTGCCTCGCAAGCGCAAGCGCAAGGTCCTGAGTTCGATCCTGGTAACCACATACAATGCTGGGTGTGGTCACTCACGCCCACCAGCCATCAATGCCACATACCACAGTGCCTGGCGTGGTGGCTCATACCTGTAATCCCAGCACTCGGGAGGCAGAGACAGGAGGATTGCTGAGTTCCAGGATTGTCTGGGCTACGTAGTGAGCTCAGGACCAATCTGAACTACAAAGCGAGACCCTGTCTCAAAAAAAAAAAAAAAAAGAAAAAATCTACTATGTTTGAGGGGCTGGAGATTTAGCTCAGTGGTTCCAGCGCCTAGCTCACAAGCCCAAGGCCCTGAGTTCGATCCCAGTAACCACACATACAATGCTGGGTGTGGTGACTCATGCCCACCAGCAATCAATACCACATACCACGGTGCCCGGTGTGGTGGCTCACACCTGCCGTCCCAGCACCCGCGAGGCAGAGGCAGGAGGATTGCTGAGTTCAAGGCTTGCCTGGGCTCCATAGTGAGCTCAGGGCCAGCCTGAACTACAAAGCGAGACCCTGTCTCAAAAAAAAAAAAAAATGTACTATGTCTGAAATCAGTATAGTTGCTCCTGCCTTCTGCTAGGTTTCTGTTGTATGGAATATTGTTTTCCATTCTTTGACTTTTAATCTGTGAGGTTTTTTTTCTTAATTAAGTGTGTTTTGTATATATTGCATACTTCTGGGTTTTGTTGGTCTATTCTGCCAATTTCTTGTCCTTTGATCAAGGAATTCAGATGATTCACATTTACCATTATTACTGAGAGATACTGACTTATGCCTGACATGGCGTTATTTTTCTGCTGTTGATTTCCTTTTTTTAAAAATTAACTTCTTTATAGGTACATTTTATGTACAGCTTACAATCACACTCAACATTGGGGAATTTGTACCAGTATATGACACAAGTTAATTCTCATTTTTACCCATATCCTTTTTTTTTTTTTTTTTGAGACAGGGTCTTGCTTTGTAGTTCAGGCTGTCCTTGAATTCACTATGTAGCCCAGGCTAGTCTTGAACTCACAACAATCCTCCTGCCTCTGCCTCTGCCTCTCAAGTGCTGGGATTACAGGTGTGAGCCACCATGCCCGGCATTGTGGTATGTGGTACCAGGGATTGAACTCAGGTCTTCGCACTTGCCAGGCAGATGCCCAAACCACTGAGATAAATCCCTGGCCATCCTTTTTCTTTTTCTTTTCTTTCCTTCTTTCCTTCTTTCTCCCTCCTTCCTTCCCTTTTTCCCTCCTTCTGCCCTTCCTTCCTTTCTTCCTTCCGCCCTTCCTTCCTTTCTTCCTTCCTTCCTTCCTTTCTTTCTCTCTTTTTCTCTTTCTCTTTCTCTCTTTCTCTCTTTCTCTCTTTCTTTCTTTTTCTTTCAACAAGGTCTTGCTTTGTAATTCAGTGTGGCCCTGAACTCACTTTGTACCCAGGCTAAGCTTGAACTCACAGCAATCCTCCTCTTCTGCCTCCCAAGTGCTGAGGTTACAAGCATGAGCCACCACACCTGGCCATCCCTTTTTCTTGATTGTTTAGCTGTTTATTTGACCAGATGTATTCATTCTTTTGATTTATTGACATTGTTGGCTTCATTGTCTCTTTATAGGATATCCTTGAGAATTTTTTGTCCTGTTCATTTGGTTGGTTATGAGTTTCTTGAGGAACTCCTTGTCAGGGAAACACCTTACTTATTTGCCTGTCAATTTTGGAGGAAAATTTTGCAGACTATGTAAGTGTGGTTGGAAGCTGTTATCTTTTAGGGCTTGAATTAGTTCACTCCAAGTCCTCTTGGCCTTCAGGTTTTGTGTAGAAATCTGGTATAATTCAAATGGACTTACCTGTGTGTGTGTGTGCGTGTGTGTGTGTGTGTGTGTGTATTTGTTGCTTTTCTCTCAGTTTTTTTTGGGGGGTGGGAGACAGGTTCTTGCTTTGTAGCTCAGGCTGGCCCTGAGCTCACTGTGTAGCCCAGGCAAGCCTCAAACTCAGAGCAGTCCTCCTGCCTCTGCCTCCCGAGTACTGAGATTACAGATGTGAGCCGCCACATCCGGCATTGTGATATGTGGTACTGATTGCTGGTGGGCGTGAGTCATCATGCCCTGTATACACTTGTACGTGGTTACTGGGGATCAAACCAAGGACTTTGTGTTTGCTAAGCAGGCGGTGGAACCACTGAGTTAAATCTCTGGTCCTTCTCTCACAGTTTTTAAGATTTTGTCCCTGTGATAGACTTCTGATACTTTGAGTATAACAAGGCACAGAGAAGTTCTCTTTTGGTTGTGACTATCTGTGGGTCATTCCCCCCCCCTTATATTTGGGGAGTTTTTTTGCTGTCATTTCTGTGAAAAATTTTTTATGCCATTTAGATTGTCTTCTGATTTTTCATTTATTCCAATTACTCTTAGCAGTCTTTGTGCCATCTAGCAGCTGTTGGATCCATTTTTCTTGTTATTGCTTTTAAGGTGTCTGAGAAGTTGATCTTTGGAAGCATCATTGTTTTCTAGTTCTAAAATTCTGTCCTTGTATTAGTCACTTCTGCTGTCCATATATTCAATATAATTTTAATCTCCTTAATTTCTGATTGAAACTTTTTCTTGGACTCTTAATTCTTTGCTAAACTTGTACTTTGTGTTTTATATTGCTCTGTTTAGCTCATCTAGCTTTTTACCATTGTCTTCTGAAAGCCCCTGAATCAGTTTGGTTATTATTTTCATTAACTGTTAAATTTTCTGTGATTCTGCTGAGTACCTCTTTGCTGTTTTCTAACCTCCTTTGCTGTACTTTTAAGTAATTCAAGTGTATGGCTTATGTTATTTTGCCCCTTGTTGTACCTGGGTTGGCTTCAGGGAATTTGGGGAGCTATTTTGTTGTCCCATTTTTTTTCATGTTTCATTTGTTTGTTTCTTTTGTACTGAGGTTATGGCTGGGTATAGGGTAAAAACTTGTTGCTAGTAAAGATATCTCATCTACTGCTTGTCAGTGATGTACTTTGGGTTTGGATTGCAATAGCCTTTACTCAACCCGAAGATCCAAACACCTTGGTTAATTTAGGAGGGAAGGACAAGGTTTTATTAGCTTAACATCTGAGTTTTCCATGAATGTACTATAGTGTTATTAACGTCACAAAGGTAATCTGTTGGTTTATAGGAAAATAGTGACAACTGTGCAACCCTGGTAATTTCAAGCAAATTAACTAGAATAGTAAGGTTGGCCCAAGTTCGATCCCCAGCACCACAAAAAAAAAAAAAAAAAAAGAATAGTAGGGTTGTTGTCTTTCTTTTTCCTTTTTTTGGTGGGGGTGGGGTGGGTGGGACAGAGATTCACTGTTATTCAGCCTGGCTTTGAAGTCACTATGTAGTTGAGACTGGCCTGAAGTTCATAGCAGTCTTCCTGCCTCAGCCTCCCAAGTGCTGGGACCATAGGTGTGTTCCCCTACATCGAGCTATTGGTAATATAGTATCAGTATATCAAGATAAATTGGATCTTAGCAAAGAAATATACAATTATGGGATAAATAGTAAGATAACTCAAGATACTGACTTATTATAATATGTATTAAATATGATAGGTGTATCTCCAATAATGGTAGAAAAGAATTCAACTAATTTTACAGAGTGAACTATCAAAGAATTAACAAAGCTTTATATTATACTACTAAAGATACAGAGTTTGAGAATGGGAGAATACAAGAGGAAGAATTTGAAACTATAGTGGCACCTCCAGGAGCTTCATTTGCTTTATAATTCCGAAGAAGAGATCATATTTGTATTAGTGTAGGAAGGATGGCCATTGTCACATTTGTTACCTAAAGCAGAGTTCACAAACAAAAACAAAATTTTGCCAAATACTTGTTTGTGGACCAAATCATTCTCAAACGAAAGCATTTACAAACCAAGGTATCACTATATGTAATATAAGAAGGAGGAGAGAGAAGTATGATATGAAGGATCTACTTGGAGACTAAAAGGATGTTTATAGGTAAAGATACAAGACAAAGCAGACAGATAGAATTAAAGAGGGAGAAAAAGAAAAGAAATTATGTTGGGCTGGAGATTTAGCTCAGTAGTTCCGGTGCCTGCCTAGCAAGCACAAGGTCCCTGGTTCTGTCCTTGGTAACCACATACCACAGTACCAGGCATGATGACTCACACCCACCAGCAATCAATACCACACACCACAATGCTGAGTGTGGTTGGCTCACGCCTATAATCCCAGCATTTGGGAGGCAGAGGCAGGAGGATTGCTGAGTTTGAGGCTTACCTGAGCTACATAGTGAGACCCTGTCTCAAAAAAAAAAAGAATTTACATAGGAAATAAAAATGAGGGGAAAAAACAAAAGGAGAAAAGTGAAAAGGGAGAACAAGAAACAATAAAAATTGAAAAGAAGAAAAAGATAAGAAGCAAGGAAGAAAGATAAAGGAAAATTCTCCAAACCCTAATAAACTAGTGAAGAAAAAAAGAGGAAAAGAGAGAAGAAAAAAAGAAAATAATCCAAAACAAATCAAAACTAAAAAAGAACTCACACTCATAAAAAACAGAAAAAAGTCTCTTGTTACTTCAAGCAAGTGATTTTCTTTCAGGATCTACAACTTTGAGGCAGTGCCCAAGTCAAGACATGTACCTGTTCACACTGGTGGATAAAGCAGGCAGGCAGACCCCAGATTCATTCTGGATGCAGGTACCAGCAGGCAGTAGGATCAGGGAAAGGGCCCCAGTCTTGCAGCTTTCAAATCCAGCACAAGTCAAGCTAAACTTGGCTTCTGGCTGTGGGGCAGGGCCTGTGTCCTTTAACTTAAACCCTGCAGTGGGTCTGTTTCCAGCCTGACAAGTTTTTTAGTATGTAAGTTTGCTAATTAGTTATGGGGAAGATTATTTGATCCAACATGAAAATAGGGTCTTGGAAAAATCTTTTTTTAGATTGTGCAGTGTCTCCAAGACATAAACAGTTTATTTACTTGCAGAGAAATGTGCTGTCAGCCAGGGGAAATTCGGGTTTCTTTCTGCCCGAATTTTTATTGGAGTGTGATAAAAATTAACATTCCCAAAGTAACAGTGATACTGTGTACGCAATCATTTATATTAAATACAAGTTTATTGCAGTGCTTTTTCTGTCCATTTGGTATGCTTCCACCTTCTTAATCAGACCCAAATTGTTTCAAGATTGTCATTAGTGTGGCACATGGGGAAATCACACATTTTGGGAAGAGGTCCACTTGAGTTTGAATCCTGGCACTGGGAATTACTGCATGTATCTTCCCAGCAGTAATATAGAAGCAATAACATGTATCACCTTGGATAGCTATGAGGGTTCCAAGAGCTGAGGCTTGTAAAGCAAAGTACCTAGGGCACTGGCTCAGGGTTAACAGTGGTTGTTGTCTCTTACCACCATTGCTGTTGCAGGCCCCCAGGTCTTATGGTCCTAAAATTAGGTCATTAGTAAGTATTCTGTGTTATGTATCTAAAGATTCATGAGGAAGATGAAAATAGCCTGTTTGCCCAGGGATTGATGGTTCAAAAGCAATATTTAATGAGTGAAGATCTTAAATTCGTACTTACTGTGCTCTTTTCTCAAACCCAGGCTAGAGACCATCCATGTCTGCAGAGTTGCTGGGAAAAAAAGATTTTCAGGTTTTCCATTTAAGTGCATTTGGTTTTGCTACTTGCAGAAAAGAATCCCAAAACTTATAGCAAAGGTTCTGTGATCTCTTGGAAGAAAGGTATCACACAAATCACTCACAAATGTAGAAAAAGAGAAATGCCAGAATTGTTTTTGGGACAGATAAGCGCCAACAGTTGTCATGCAGATGTTAATCAGTTCCTACATTGTAAGTTTTCCCATTAACCCTCTTGCTCATGGACTCTGTTCAGAGCCCTGCTGACCCACCCAGCGGTGGTATGTGGTGGGACAGCCCCACCTGCATTCCCAGGCAAAATGATTCTGCCCCTCCAAGTTGTCAAGTCTCCTGCCTTGAGGTGGTTTTCTACCTATGCCAGTTTTTGCTTTTTATTTCTGACTTGTATCAGCTTGTTTTAAGCACTGGATAAACAGAAAGACTCCAGTCCTCTGTCTGGTACTGTAGTCCAAGACAGGCCAGGGCACAGTATTGCTCTGGATTTCATGAAGATGAGCCTTGCCCTGCTTGCACACGCAGTTCATTCCACACCTCCTGCTCTCTCTGCTTTAAAGGTAATGGAAGCTTTCAGCCTTGAGTTTGTTTGGTCCAGGCCTCAGCAACTTCTGACAAATAGCTGAGTTTAAGAAGGTAATTCCTGAGCAGTGGATTTGGCTCAGTGGTGCTGCTGCCTGCCTTGCAAGTACGAGGTCATAAGTTTGATCCTAGGTACCCAAAAAGGAGAGGAAGAAGGGGATTCCTTTATGCCTGTATTTATTTTATTTCTTAATCCATCAAAACAATAATTTCCATAATCTAAGAACTTAATTTCAAGATGACTCTTTCTTGATACTCTTAAAGGAGAGATGCTTGCTAGGGAGTGTCAGGTCTGATTTGTGCCTGGAGGGACATTTGTTTAGAAGCTTAGTGCATGGCAGGGCTACTTCATCTGCTGGGTGCAGGAGTGCAGATGGTAAATACCCGGAAGGTGGTTCAGCTAGCTGGGCTGGGGGTTTTGGCCAGACACTTGAACTGGATACCTGGGACACTTCATCCTCTCTGTCCTGAGCAGGATCCTTGGAGTCAGGGTCCTGTGGGACAACTATACATTGTCATATTCATATTGCATCAGTAGTTGCTGCATTTGGCCACAGTGTGCTCCATTTCTCTTTCCAGCTTCCCAGTGCAACGTCAGCTTAAAGAAGCAGAGGAGCCGCAGCATCCTTAGTTCCTTCTTCTGCTGCTTTCGGGATTATAATGTGGAGGCCCCTCCGTCCAGCAGCCCCAGTGTGCTTCCGCCGCTGGTGGAGGAGAATGGTGGGCTTCAGAAGGTCAGTGCTGATGGGAAACTATGTGCTCAGTAAAACTGCAGCAGCGGCACATTAGTCCCAGCCTTGACAAATATCCCTGCTGAGAGTATGCGACAGCATGTGTGCTGCCATTTACAGATACGAAATTACAGAAACTAATGTGTTTTATAACAAATATGTCAGGCATTTAGCAACTCAAGAATGTGTTTGAGGGCCGGAGGGTTAGCTCAGTGGTTCCTGCGCCTGCCTCGCAAGCGCAAGGTCCTGAGTGCAATCCCCAGTAACCACATACAATGCTGGGCGTGGAGACACGCCCACCAACAATCAACACTGCATACAATGCCAGGTGTGGTGGCTCATGCCTGTAATCCCAGCACTGGGGAGGCAGAGACAGGATTGCTGAGTTTGCGGCGGCTAGCCTGGGTACCATAGTGAGCTCAGGGCCAGCCTGAACTACAAAGCGAGACCCTGTCTCAAAAGCAAAAAAAAAAAAAAAAAAATGTGTTTGACAGGAATTTTAAGAGTTGCTTCACATCACATCCTTTCCTGTGAGATAGAATGCATAAAATAGAGAAGAAGAAGAAGATAAGCAAAAAGAGACAACAGCCAACTGTAAGAAAAAACATAATTTATAATATTAATCCATCAAAATAAAACGAGTTGAAAATCTTTGAAGGCTGGGGATTTAGCTCAAGTGGTACCGTGCCAACCTTGGATGCACAAGGGCCCAAGTTTGATCCCCAGTATTGGCAAAAAAAAAAAAAAGTCCTTGAAAGAAGTGAAAAGATAGTCAAGATTGAGGACATGGAACAGTAAATAAGGAGATGAATCTCTTCCAAATAGGAATGGGACATACAGACAAAGGGGAATAAGGTATTTTAAGTACATGCACTTACTTTCTACGATATATGTGATCATTTTGTACGGCAAACTTATACTGATAAAGAAAAGATAAAATAACTTTATGTCTAAAATAACAAGAGCAAAGGTCAGAAATGCATAATTCACAAAATAGAGTTAGTCAAACACTAAAAGTGTTAAAACATGAGAAAATTCAAACATGAAAAATGTTGGCATAGTTAGTAGTCATTGAAATATAAAAACATTGAGATACCCTTTTCCTTCTATCAGATTATCAAAGATATCCTTAAAGATAGTATTTGCGTGTAACACCTTTCCAGAAGAATATTCGGCAGTAATACTAAAGTCTTTAAAATGTACCTATTTGTTGATGTAAGCAAATTTTTATAGTGAAGTTTTGTAATTATGAATGTAAAATGATTTAACCATAGAATACCATAAATATCATACTGCATTTATATTATCTACTATCATAGATAACAAATTATCATACTGCACAATTGTAAAAAAGTCCAACTTGAAAAACGGAAATCTTGAGACTCTTCCTAGGGGGAAAAAAAAAAAGAATGGAAGATAGAGAGGGGAGCTTAACAGATAATTCAGGACATCAGCTTTAAGTACAAAAGTAACTTGTAGAATTTTAAAAATTCATGATTTCTAAATATAAAAACCCAGTAAATAAATTTGGAAAAAAATAAAAGAGATCAAAAATAGTCCTGAGAATTGCATTAGTGTTCTGGAAAAGCTAGTGGGAGAAATGTTTTAGAACTCAGACCAGAAGCACAAAGATGGAAATTATGAGGCCAACAGAAAGGGACATCTAAAAGATTAAGCATACAAACAGTAAAAGTTACAGAAAGAGAAGAAATACTAGAAGAGATCATTTTTGAATTGAAAAAGCTGGAATCTGCATATTGA
Organism: Thryonomys swinderianus; assembly: GCA_004025085.1. NCBI lineage: Eukaryota > Metazoa > Chordata > Mammalia > Rodentia > Thryonomyidae > Thryonomys > Thryonomys swinderianus. Next base: position 20,320 of record PVIC010003144.1, read on the forward strand.
AAGAATTCATGAGGTCTATAACAGGGTTGAAGGTGCTACAGAGCACACATGTATATATGCCATTGAAATTCTGAAATGGGAGGATAAAGAGAAAACCTTACAAGCTACCCAGAATAAATAATTTTCAAAGAAAGTAATTATATTAATGTCCAACTCCTCATTAGCAACCCTAAAAAGGCAGAATACAGTGAAAAATGTTTATAGGATACTGAAAGAGAAAAAATAAGCAAAAATTTTGTGATTAAGACAACTTTATCTATTGAGGCAAAAGATGTGTATTTTCATACATGCAATGATTCAGAGAAGCCAAAAATTAAAATCTTGGTGAGATTGATGTCATGATAAAACCATAATAAGTATAGTAATGAAAACAATTTAAGGGCTGGAAATTTAGCTCAGTGGTTCCAGCACCTGCCTAGCAAGCACAGGGTCCTAGGTTCGATCCCCAGTAACCACATACAGTAATACACCCACCAGCAATCAGTACCACCTACCACAGTGCTGGGCATGGTGGCTCATGCCTATAATCCCAGCACTCAGGAGGCAGAGGCAGGAGGATTGCTGAGTTCAAGGCTTACTGGGCTACATAGTGAGTTTCAGGCCAGTCTGAATTACAAAGCAAGACCCTGTCTCTCAAAAAAAAAAAAAAAAAATAGAAAACTGGAGAAAAAAAAGAATAGAAAACTAACCAGTAGCACAACTGGCAAAAAGGTACTCAGAATTTATAGGAGAAAGGAGAAATAAACAGAAAGATGAACAAACTGAGAAAGGGAAAAAGAACAAATAACAAATAGTGAATGTAACATACAGTATATAACATAAAATCAGCTAGCTTGGTGGCACATAGCCTGTGATCTCAGTACTCTCGAAGGCAGAGGTAGAAGGATCATAAGTTCAATTCCCAGTGTAGGCAATTTAGCAACCTCAGAAGTGCCCTGTTTCAATATAGAAAAGGTTTGGGAATGTAGCTTAATCCAAAAGTTCTGTGTTCAACATATCCCACCCCCTCAAATAAAATAGGCATAAAACCATTTAGTGAAACATTCTACTAACAAGAGACCAAGGCTGTCAGATTGATTTCACAAAGTCAGCTGTATGCTTTTTCTAAGAATATACTGGTTAACAGATAGGAATGATTACTGTAAAGTAAAAGAAAACTGACAGTGACTTAAAAAAGGGAATGTTTTCCTCACTTGAAAAGCATAAGTAATGCCTGAGCATGGTGGTACACGTCAGTAATACCATCTGCTTGGAAGGCAGAGACAGGAGAATCTCAAACCTCAGGCCATACTGGGCAACTTTTTGAGATACTATCTCAAAATAAAAAATTAATGAAAGGGGTAGGGCTATAGCTTATGGTAAAGTACTGTACAGTATGTGTGAGGTCCTAGGTTTGATCCCTAGTATCACAAACCAAACAACAACAAACTACCAGAGCGAGGCAGGTGCTAGGGTTAAATTCCTGATATTCCTTCCCATTAGAAACCCAGAATTTTTTTCTTCCACATATAGATATTCCCACCTCCCCATCTTGTGTCTTATGTATAATCTGTCCAAGTTGCAGCTTCATACTTCAGACCTACATTCACAAGAAGGGAGAAGGTTATACCAGCCATGTCTTTTCCTTTAGTGGAAAGTCAATGCTTTTACAAAAATCTCAAGAGACTTGTACTTGTGTCTTATGGCCAGAACTTTATCACATGGTTATTGGGGTGGGAGTGGGGATGGGTAGCTCTGAAAGTGAAGGTTTAGTTCAGTTTCTTCTCAACAGAATCAGAGATTTTTCACACAGGAGAAAAAAAGGAATGATTAATAAGTAAATGTGCTAGTCTGTAGAGGCTTCATCATGGTTCAGTAACAGTCTTAGAGCCTGAGAGGCTCAAAATAATGCAAGTTTGTTTTTCTCTCATTCTGCTTGTCATGGGTGACTGAGCTTTCTGTGGATCATCCAGTAGAAATACGGGAGTCACGTAATCTCAATTTTTCTACTGGCCACATTTTTAAAATATTTTAAAATATTAGAAGTATAATTCTACCATGTGCACAGAAGGAAAATTAGAGTCATTTGATAAACAGGGCTTATATGTATTACAGTAGGTGACACGACTAGTTTCTCACAGTTTCTGACATAACTATGATTAAGGAAATTAGAAAATAAACAAATGGGCAAATGTTTAAGACAGATGAAACAGAAAGAAGAAAGAACTTTAATATAAAGCAGTGCTATACTCTGGTTTCTCTTCAGATCATATAAATCTTTCGCCTTTTACTAAAGCAGTGCTAACAAACCAAGCAAAATTCAAGGTCAAAAGCATTATATGGGATAAAGAGGAATATGTTATAATAAAATGAGTACTATATGAATGGTGAATGCCCATAGACCTTTATAAAATCAGTAATACAGCCAGATTCAAGAAGAAAACTGTTTTTAGTGTGATAAAATCTGTCTTCTAAAAATTAACAGCAAAAGTAGGAAAATCATTGGTAGATTCTAGTAAGCTAAAACCATAAAAATGGAACAATGGGTATAAATATGGAAAAGAAACAAAATCAGTCTCTTCACAGATGTTTGGTTTCTTTCTTTTTTTTTTTTTTTTTTTTGAGACAAGATCTGGCTTTGTAGTTCAGGCTGACCCTGAGCTCACTGTGTAGCTCAAGCAAGCCTCAAACTCAGCATTCTTCCTGCCTCTGCCTCCCAAGTGCCACCAAGCTCAGCACTGTGATTGCCAGTGGATGTGGTGACGCTCAGACTTCTTGAATGTGGTTACTGGGGATCGAACCAGGGACCTTGCGCTTGCTAGGCAGGCGCTGGAATCACTGAGCTAAATCTCCAGCCCAGTCTCTTCATGGATGACTTACTTGTTTACATAGACAATCCCAAAAGACTACAGAAGTTGATTAGGATCGTTGAAAGATTGTGAGAGACTAGTACTTGTTTAGGAAAAAGATGTATTGTTCTTCTGAATAGGGAAGTGCAATTTGTGTGGAAGAAAAATGTCAAAGAAAAACTGAGAAAGTTTTGGAAAGAAAATAATGAAAGATAAATTGGTCTTGGCAGATATTAAACCACACTCTACACTGATATGGAAAATGCATTAGTGAAGTATGTAGGATGATATTCCACTACAGTCTGTACCTCAAACCCCAGATTCTGATACCTCTGTCCATGTGCTTTCCTCAAGCTCTCCCAACCCAAACTTAAAAATTGTTGCCATAGGGAATTGCTTTTAATAAAGGAAACATATACCTATGGAGGAGGAAAAAATGAAAAGACCCTCTGCCATCATGGTAAAGTTATTTAATATCTGCCTAGATGAAATGTTTTGAGGAAATGATTTCACGCCCCTGGAAGGTTTCCTAGAGTATACAGCCATCTCTATCAGGGGATAAGTGCGTTAAAGGCACTTCTTTTGTTAGAGCCAAGCTCACTTGGACCTGTGTTCATTCATGCAGTTCTTTCATGAATTTGTCATTAAAGCTCTTTCAAGAATTAAGCCAACTGTGAGTTAACCTAGTTAAATCTGAAGTGGGAGTGATGCATTATTTGCATGACACTTGACTATTCTGTGTGTGAGACCAGACCCCAAAAGAATAGGCTCCATCAGAGAAGGACAACTAATTCCCAAAGAAACATCCTCTTCCCCTGCGCTCAGTTTGGCCAGTTCCCATGGAACACAAAACCCAGGCCCAGGACATGTGGAAGTGGGGCCTCAGCCCAACTCTATTGCTAAGTTCCAGGCATCCTTCATTCTCTAAATTGAAGCATGCCAGAAGAATAAGAAGGCCCGTGGACAGAACGAGAGACAGGTGACCTCTAGGTCCCCTCCACCCTGTGTATTTATTTCTCCCTCGAGAAGTGAGGGTTGGAAGCCTTTCCATTTCAGGCTGCTTCTGTAGCAGTGGCTGGGTGGCAGTCTTTATTACCATCACAGCACATCCTGGATGTGCAGGCCAGTAGCCTCCAGTAGCTAAGAGGAATCAACATCCAGATGGCAGAGACCACTGAAGACATGGGGAGTGAAGGCAGTGTGAAGAACCCAAAAATACATGCGTATCTCCTTCCACATACAAGTGTGCACACACATGCACGTGTAAACCTCATGGGTAATCTTCAAGCACAGGTATCTATGAAGAAGAGTACCCGTGCTTGTTCATTGTCAGTGTTTTGTCATGCCCTGCAGATGAGTTCTTGTGGTCTCCGTCATTACTGACATGTTCATCAAAAGTATGGTTCTGAAGCTGCACCTGTGTATAAGGACAGTCTGTAGTCTCCCACCAAGCAGTGCTTCTCACTGAAGGGCGAATTTGTCCTGCAGATTTGTATTTGCCAGTGCCTCGATTATCATTGCTAGCAGGAACCTCCTACTTCAGGTAGAGTTCCGGGATGCTGTGAATGTTCTCCAGTATATGGGACAGTCTCAGACATATTCATTTGACCCAGAGGGTCACTAGTGCTGATTGAGAAACCCTAAAGTAATCTGACAGGCCTTGGAGCATCTAGTTAAAGTCTTGTCCACCAAGTGCAGTGACCTGTTCCAGAGTCCCAGTGTTGCAGATATTATTATTTAGGAGCTTCTGAAATTCTGTATAAGCTCTTGAAAACTTGGACTTGATTATATTATGCCCTTTTTTTAAACAGGAACATAGCTTTACCCTGACTAGTGTCAGAAGGCAGTTTAAGAGTCCTTAATTTAAGCCCTACGTCTCCTGACAAAGAAAGGAGCCCTAAAGGACATCTCAAGAGGAAGTAATAGTGGCTGCTACGTGAAAGTGCCAATGACTTGAGACCAGAGATAAACAAAAAGATACTAAGTGGGTTTGTTGTGTTTTGTTTTATTTTGTTTTGTTTTGTTTTTTGAGACAGAGTCTTGCTTTGTAGTTCAGGCTGGCCTTGAACTCCCTGTGTAGCTCAGGCAAGTCTGGAACTCAGCAGTCTTCCTGCCTCTGCCTCCAAAGTGCTGGGATTACAGGCACGAGCCACCACACCCAGCATTGTGGTGTGTGGCACTGATTGGTGGTCCGTGTGAGTTACCACACCTAGTATTGTATGTGGTTACTGGGTATTGAACCAGGGACCTTGTGTTTGCTGGGCAGGCGCTGGAACCACTGAGCTAAACCTTTGGTCCCACTAAAGCTTTTTAAAATCGGAGCAGATCTCAGACATGTACCAACCACCTGCCATTCCCAACCCTGAAGTTTGGCCTCACATGAGACTCTTCAGTGGGTCACCCTCCCTAGTAACAGTGAACACATCTTTTCACTAATCTTTCAGCATCAGAGTATGAAGCAGTGTATCTTCCTTTTAGACCATTTGAAAGAGATGAAATACACAAAGTGGAAATACTCAGTAGAAATAAATTTGATCTTTTATTAGCATTTATTGGTACAAAATTAAATTTCTGTCAGCTAAGTGTGGCTGGCATTCAGAGATGAGAAATTGGCTCCAAATTGGAACTGAGCTTCCTAGCAGCCTGAATTTTCTCAGTACTTCCCATGAACACCGGTTCTGTTTCCCTTAATGGAGTCAGCCATTGCCACATCTGTGCCAAGGGAGGGAACTTTTTGTCCTTTGCCCTGTCTCCTCTTCCCTGTTTTCTCCTAGGAGAGGGCCTAGAGTGACTTAGTATTCCTTGTAATCAGATGAACTAGACTTCTTTGACTTAGTCTTTTCAGGGAAAAACTTGCTTGCTTAAAACTAGAAACAAACCAGTTATTGGTAAACTATGAGGTTTCATTTGTATTTGTAAATGAAGAATTAAATTCCTAGGAGTAAGGGAGGCATTCTTTGAATAAGCAAGATAGCCTAAGCCTCAGGGAGAAGGGGAGAATGGGAGGCAGCAGAAGCCTAAGGGTCCTACCTAAGGAAGGTCTTTGGATTCCTCCTCCTCATTAAACACCTCCCGGTTAGAAGGAATGTGAAATCACATAGTTGCTGTGGTAGAGAGTGCTTGGAAGTTTCTTTTGCAAATATGATCTCTTTCATCTCAAACCTGACAATGATTTTTTCTCTTTTTCCTCAGGGTGACCAGAGGCAGGTTATTCCCATACCAAGTGTATGTATTTATCTAATTTTTATTAAAACCTTCATAGAATCATGTGGCATGGGGCCTAGTAATATTAAAAAAGGTTTTTTTAAAATGTTCTTGTGTTGAAATTTTGTCATGTTATATTATAAACAGTTCTGTTCTGTTAAAAGGATAATGAAGATAAACTAAACTATGAGCAGGAAGTTGTGCACAGACAGTTTCCTCTGTCAGGAACAGCAGGCAGTGCATCTACTAACCAAACTCTTGCTCTCTCTCTTACTAAGGCTTCCAAATTTTTTGTTTCTCTGTGTGTGTGTGTTTCTTTTTCTTTTCTTTTTAAGGCAGGGTCTCACTTTTTAGTTCAGGCTAGCCCTGAGCTCACTATGTAGCCCAGGCAAGCCTCAAACTCAGCAGTCCTCTGTCTCTGAGTGCTGGGATTATAGGCAGTAGCCACCACGCCCAGCACTGTGGTATGTAGTACTGATTGCTGGTGGGCATGAGTCACCTTGTGTGGTATTGTTGTATGTGGTTCCTGAGGATGGAACCAGGCACCTTGCGCTTGCTAGGCAAGTGCCAGATCCACCGAGCTAAATCTCCAGCCCATAAGGCTTCCAAGTCTTAATATGCTGAGGTAAGCTGGAACTTTGCTGTTCCACCTTAGCATCATAGCCCCAACTCTTATTCATTGCAGTAGATTCTGTCACAGTGTATTAAACTCAGGTCCCAGATAGACATACCTTCTGTTTTACAGTGTCAGTAGTGCAGCCACAGCTCTGACATCAGAGATTTACTCTGAAGTAAACTCTGAACTTGTAGAACCATCCCCACTCCATGGGCCAACTGTTTGTTCTGTAACTGCATTTGCTAGGCGCTCCCTGGACCACCCCACTTCTGTTTTCAGCCTTGGAATTTAGGAAAAAAGCTGAACCAGTGTTCTCAGCAATCTACTGCCCACTGTCTCCACTGTTTTTTTTTAGTTATTTTCCCCATTGCTGGAACAAAATACCCAACTCTTGCAATACAGTTTATTTTGGCTCACATTTTCGTCCCTAGCCTGCTGGCTGTAGGGCAGGACTTGCAGAGAGGCATAGTGGAAAGGAAACCCAGAGAGTGAAGGGAGGAGCCAGGGAAAGAAATGCCCCTGTAATCCAGCTACCTAAAACCTTCATCCCCAAGTACATGAGGCTCTTGGGAGATATTTAGATATAAACATAATACTTCTCTTCCCTCTGCTTGGCTAGAGGAGCTGTTGAGCTTGAGACTCTGCAGCTAGCAGCAGCTGGGAACTGACTCCCAAAGGAACTAACAGTGGAGATGTCCATCAAACAAGACCTTTCAAACAGTCCTGTGTCCCTGAGAAGGACGTAGGTTTCCAAATAGGCCCATAAATTGACATTTTATTCTATAAAGATCATCTGATTCAGATGACCTGATTCAAACCTGATCATTTTTCTTTCTTAGGACTTTTGAACATCCAAGAGACACAGCAATCCTATATTGAAAGGAATAGGTTTCAAAAGTTCAGTAGTGCGTGCCACTTACAACTAGTTCAAAAATAGTTTTGAAAATTTATTTTCCTCAAAACTTTAATTCTTACTTTACTTGTAGGCTGTACACATTTGTGTAGTGATTCTGCCAGTGTGCCTGGGGACTGAGCTGTGTTGGGGGAACTGGCTTTGATCAAAAAGCATGATCAAGTGGCACAGGCGGTATCCTATCCTGCATTTGGGGAGGCATCCATTGGGGCTCACACTAGAGGACTTTGTTTCACTTTTGGTACAAAGGAGTTTCATACAGAATCCACCCAAAAAAAAATGTATATACACTTCAGGAAAATAAAAAGTTATATAAATATGTTAATGCTAAGTTTATTGAGACTATGAGATTAACTGGCCTCTACAATTACAAGACATGCTCAACATGGTGGCCGTTAGCTCCCAGACATTTATGAGTTCACTCAGCTGCTGTTTGAGTGAGCTTGGTCATTCAGATGGCTTCACATGCATATCCAGTTTCTTCTGTAAGGGCCAGCAGTGTAGTGGGTTTTCTACAATACAGGACACCCTCTAGGTCCCCCACACCAGGGGGACATTATCTCTTGAAAAAACATCATACTATTTTTCTTTTCTTGAAGTATATATTCTTGGGGGGGGACAGGATCTGTATTTTTCTTACCAAGTTACATGCATTATGTAGGTTACAGGCAGTATCTTCTCTTATCCTTCTCCTTCAACATCACCAAAAAAAAAAAAATGTATGTGCAACATCACTGCAATTATCTTTTCTCAGAGTTCATTCACTGCCATGCAGAAAGGTAATTGCCCCATGAAAGCATCTACCATCCAGTATAAACCCAGCGAGGAGGGACCCTTTTTCTACAAATAGAGACCCAACCGTAAACAGATTTTCAGAATAAAGTAGACAAGGAAAAGGTTCATTGTGTAATGTACTTGTGTCAGATTGATAAATTGCGGTCTTCTACATATGAGTCTTTGAACTATCTACAAAAAAAGCCGAACCTTACTAAAGGAACTTTCACCTCTGAATGATAATCTGCAGAAAAGCAGTTCTGCTAATGGGCATACCTACCTACTTAGCATGCAGGACCAAACCCAAGTCCACCTGGGGCCAGCTCAGCCCCAGAATTCAAGTCCAAGACCCCAGGTCACATAACAGGGGTCCTGGCCTTGGACCACGAAGGATCTGGCCAGTGCCATGAGTACTTGAGAGCTCTTGCTGAGCCTCCAAACCACAAGCTCCAGCCTTGTCTGTACCCTGAAAGCCTTATCCAGGCCCTGGAGATGAAGGATGCCTCTGAGCTGTGGGTACTAGAGCATCTCCAACCAAAGTCCTCCACTCTGCTTCTCACTTCATCCTCACCTTATTTTATTCACATGCTACTCTGTTTGTATATGCATAGGTTTAATCTTTAAATTCTTTACTAAGCAATTCAGATTCATGGATAATTGTAAAATGCCAAAATATTAGTAGAAGAATATCCTCCATCTTATTCTCACTACTTAGTATAACTGTTTTTAATGTGTTATGTCTTTCCAGAAAAATTCCAGATACAAGTATATTTATACAAATGAGACTGTGTTGTACCCACCATTCTGCAAACTGTTGGTTTTAATAAGATGTCTTAAATGTCTTTCCAAGTATCAGTACATGTATATCTACCTCGCTTTATATGTTATTGACAGCATTTGCTTCCTTTCTACTTCTGTGCTGTTACAAAATACTGTGCTTAAGAATATTGTTGGGCCAGGGATTTAGCTCAGTGGTTCCAGAGTCTGCCTGGCAAGCACAAGGTCCAGAGTTCAATCCTCAGTACCACACACTACAGTGCTGGGCATGGTGACTCTCGCCTGTAATCCTAGCACTCCAGAGGCAGAGGCAGGAAGGTTGCTGAGTTCAAGGTTTGCCTGGACTACATAGTGAGCTCAGGGCCAGCCTGAACTACACAGCCAGACCCTGTATCAAAAAAAAAAAAAAAATAGGTGTTCACAAACTGATTGACCACACCTTTTCCTTCTGCCATCTTTATCTAAATTTTATACTGTTGAATTTTTTTTGGGGGGGAGCAGTGTCCTTCTCTGTAATTCAGGTTGGCCTTGAACTTATTATGCAACTCAGGTTGGCCTCAAACTCATGGCAATCTCCCTGCCTTAGCCTCCTAACTGCTGTGATTCATCTTTTTAAATGTTAAGGAAATTATTGCTCCCCCCATTTATGCTATATCTTTTCACCTTCTTTATAATCCTTTTAGTTGCAAAGAAACTTTAATTTTATGTTAGCAAATGTTTAATGGCTTTTATATTCTATGCTTAGAAATCCTCACTCTATGACTGTGACCCATATTTTCTTCTAATATTTTGATTTTTTCATCATTAAATCTTTGATCTGAGAATTCAGTTCATGGAAGGCATAAAGTAGCAGTCCAATATTTTTTCTTTTTCAAGTGGATATTCATTTATTCCAATACCATTAATCTAATAACCATCATTGACACGGAAATGACATCTTACTGGAAATGGCATCTTTCCCTGGACTGGTGAAAGTTCCAACTAGTAGCAGTTTTCTCTGCCCTATGTGCTGGGCTTTAGGCTCTTCACCCTGGGAAAATTTACAGGCTGTTTGGCAAAAATCAGGTGTTGAATGGTAAGGAAAAGATAGCAAGATAGAAAGTTTGAACAGCACCAAAGTTCAGGTGGTCATGGCTTAAGGTTAATACCTAAAGGCTGATATGTAAGAAATGCAGTGGAAGCTGTGATCTAAATCTTATTCCTATACTCTTGTTGAAATCACATACCGCACTGATGCTCTCAAACTCAGTGTAGGTGACAGAGCTGTACCGTAAAGTGCTGAAAGGCAAGAAAGGATTTTAATAGTTAGGTTTCTAAGCTACTTGCCTGAGCTTTATAATGAAGTGGAAGTGTACTTCATTCCACAAAAACATGAAGAGCACTGAAGCAGAGGAACTGTTCTAGTTAAAACCAGTCTGGAGTTTCCCCCACTAGGCCCCGAGATTTCTGCCTAAACTCTGGCTTGGGGAACAATGTACAGATCCCAAATTTGAGAAACCTTAGGTAAGAAGATAATCATCTAATGTATCTAAAAAAAGGTACTAAATCTTTAAGGTTTTAGAAGGGTTTGTGGGGCAGGTACTCCACAGAAGTTGACTATTCACACTGCCAGGTTACTGCCAGGGATACCAAATTTCAGATTATACCAGGAAGAAAAAGTACAGTGGAATACCGTTTTCAATTCTTTGGTGACAAGCCATGGTCCTCTCTCCCTCTCCTGTCATAGACTTCTGCTCCCTTAGTCCCTAGAGTGCTGCCTGTATGGATTTTTTACATTTTAAAAAAAGCCTTCTACTTCACAATATTCATCTTATTCTTGAGCTTTAATATAAGCCCAGAGAATATTTGATGAAGACATCTTTGAGTTAATGATTCAAGCATCAGTAGAACAGATGAACTGAAATAATAAAGTACTATTGCAATTTTATGGCTTCCTTGCATTTCCCATGATAATGGCTGTCCAACAGAACTTTCACAACGTAGACTGAGAGATTTGCATTTATCTAAAGCCAGGCTGTCAGAGAAGCGCTGTGCATTTGAGAGACAGGGAATTAATAGATCTTTCTTTGCCCATTGCCCTCTAGCCTAGTCTTGTTTTCTGTAGCACAAATGCAAAATCAATAAATTGCCTAGTAGGATTCTCACCCTTCCCAGTCTTTCTTCAGTAATACATGAGAATATTTTTACACTCTCATATAAAAGAATGTAAAGTGTAGTTTAAGTATGCTAAGAAAAACATTTTTATCCTAGGGCCTGAAAAATAATTGAGCCACCTTAGGCAGATTTTTGATGTTTTCAGATATGCTATAGGGATAAAATTTCTTGGCTAGCAATTAAATTACTAAATTAAAATGTTGTCTCAATAGTACATACACAAAGGGGAAGAAGTAAATAGATATAACTAGACTAAAAAGAAAGGACATAAAAAGGAAATAATTGTGTTTTACTTGCCTATATCTGTTCACCATGAAAACATAATTGTTTAACATTTATGCTGGCCACATACATGCCTTCTGCTGTACCCTAAAGAACAGAAGAATAATTCCAGTCCTCTGTTGTATTCACTTGTAGAGCCAATTATGCCTTGCCTTTTAAAACACTTTTTGATATAAAACTTCTTATAAATTGATTTTCATTTTATAAAAATTAACCTGTTGAGCTGGGCGTGGTGGCTCATGCCTGTAATCCCAGCACTCGGGAGGCAGAGACAGGAAGATTGCTGAGTTCGACACTTGCCTAGGCTACATAGTGAGCTCAGAGCCAGCATGAACTACAAAGCGAGACCCTGTCTCAAAAAAAAAAAAATTTAACCTGTTGATTCCACTAGTTTATTAATGAAGGAGAGACTCTTTTCTGCATCTCCAAATTGCATTCCAGTCTCCATGGTACGTCCCACCTCCCATGCCAGTGCCACAGGGTCAGGGAGGATTGCTTAGCCAGCTCTAGTTAGAGCTCAGGGAGTCAAGGCCTTCAGGGTTTTGTCCTCGGGACGGTCTTAGCAAAGAGTGCAGCACACACGCTTACTAGAGGGAGGCCTCTGGAGTCTGCAGCCTCTTCTTGGACAGCCCCTCTGCCTGAGAGATCATGGCTCTTGCAAATTTACCTGACCTGTCCACCACCTGTCTGTGTCCACTACTGAACCAGCCGAAGTCCCAAATTAACCTTTGGTCATTGACTAACATTCAGTTTAAAGGAAAAAGAAAATAGAGGCCACTTTGAAAATAGAGAATACTTCTTAATTTCATGTTTTTCTTGTCTCACTTGATAAACTAAATTGTCCATTCTTCAGTGGCCAGGGACATTTTCTTGTGTTTTGTTTGGTGTCAAATATTAAACAGAGTCTGACCTTGCTAGATAGAAAATTAACTGTGAACACTCAATATGCCACAAAGTAAACTAAAATATTTCAAATCCTTTCTGGAATGAGGCAAGGCCCACAGAAATAAATACTTTAAAATTAAATGAAGCTGGCTGCAGAAAAACCTAGCATTTTATTAAATCTTTATAGTTGGGGCTGGAGATTTAGCTCAGTGGCTCCAGCGCCTGCCTAGCAAAGTGCAAGGTCCCTGGTTCAATCTCCGGGAACCACATACCACAGTGCTGGGCGTGGTGGCTCACGGCTATAATCCCAGCACTCGGGAGGCAGAGACAGGAGGATTGCTGAGTTCGACACTTGCCTAGGCTACATAGTGAGCTCAGGGTCAGCCTGAACTACAAAGCGAGACCCTGTCTCAAAAAAAAAAAAAAAATTTAACTGTCAGAATCCAGAAAGTAAAAGTGTCCATTCATTTATTATTAGACCACAGGGCAGACACAAGACAGGCACTGTACATTGAATAGTTTTAATTCTATTTGCTTGGCTTGAAGGTAACTTTTGGGTTGGATTTTGTTAGTGATGGGTCTATAGTTTCTCTTCAAGTGTTTGAAATGTCAGTTACTAAGAAAAAAATATATTTACATACCACAGTAAATTTCAGATAAAATGATCCCAGGAAATGGGTCTGCATATTTAGAGCAGCTGTTAAACACTCCTTTTAGCCAGGCTTGGTGGCTCAAGCCTGAATACAAGCACTTGGGAGGGAAAGGCAGGAGTTCAAGGCTTGCCTGGGCTACATAGTGAGCTCAGGGCCAGCCTGAACTACAAAGCCAGACCCGGTCTCAAAAAAAAAAAAAAATGAACACTCCTTCTTATGTAATCCAGTTTAATAACAACAACTAACACTCTGTATGTGCTAGGCCAAATGCTGACCATTTACTGCCATTGTAACAACCTTTCATAGTAGGTGCTATTATCCAAGCTTATGGCCAAGAAAGTGCCAGAGCTGACATTAAAACTCAGTTTTTTTCTGGTGCAAAAGTTGTCACAGTAGTAAATCTCCTAGTGGTTTGATAAAACTTTAGTTTTAAGCTACATACTACTAATAAAAATTTTATGATATACTTTGTCAGATATTTAAACGTTTGCTTTTATTTATACCCTTATTAACATATAATACAGTGCTAATACATTGTAGTATATAATACATTGTATTGTAGTATATACAATAATATTTTTTCCCTCTTTAGCCACCAGCTAAATACCTCCTTCCAGAGGTGACAGTGCTTGACTATGGAAAGAAGTGTGTGGTCATTGATTTGGATGAAACATTGGTGCACAGTTCATTTAAGGTAAATTAACCTTTAAAGCACTCTGGTCTTTGTGATCTGATAACAGCTGTATTGAAAAGAAAGAAAATATATAAACAAATAAACGAATGAATGAAATCTCAGCTGGACATGGTGGTACATGTTTGCAACTGAACATTCAGGAGGCTGAGGCAGGAGGATCACCTTGACTATGAGGACAGTCTGGGCTATAGTGAATTCAAGACTGGCCTGAACTATATAGCAAGACTGTCTCAAAAAAAAAAAAAAAGACATCATGTGATTGTTAGTGTATGACTTTAGTCTTCATAAAGAAATTCCAGTAATAGCTTCTTATTAACCCAGGTGAATATTAACTGAAGTAGTTGAATATTAACGTTTTAGTTTGGAAAAGAAAATGCTGGGACACCAATATTACTGAGACCTTGTTTTACTTACAGGGTTTGAGTTTTCTAACACTAAACCCTCTAAAAATACTTTTCAGGTATACAGATAACCATTGTGCCTGTGTTACAGGATATATTTATCAAGATAAAAAGGGTGCCTTGAGTTTTATTGGGAGGGGCAGAGAAAGCATTCTTAGAAATTGCAAGGCTCCTTACTATCCTAGTTATAGTGTCAAATCAGTTTGTTAAAGATGTGCAACTCAGAAGAAGTCTCCTAAGTTGATTACATTGGAACAGATTCAGCCATTTATTCCAATTTTTTTTTTTTTTTACACAGAGTCTCATTCTGCAGTTCAGGCTGGCCCTGAGCTCACTATGTAGCCCAGGCAAGCCTCGAACTCAGCAATCCTCCTGTCTCTGCCTCCCAAGTGCTGGGATTATAGGCATAAACCACCACACCCAGCACTGTGATATGTGATATCAATTGCTAGTAGGTGTGAGTCACCACGCCCAGCATTGTATGTGGTGACCAGAGATCAAACTCAGTACCTTGTGCTTGTGAGGCAGGTGCTGGACCCACTGAGCTAAATCTCCAGCCCCATTCCAGTCTTTTCATGATGAGATTACTGGGGGATTTTATATGCTTTACAGTGTTGTATTGATAGGAAGAAAAGATAGAATGAAATCTCATGCTTTCCTTCATGAAGAGTGCAGAGCTGCAGAAATGTCAGTGAGAGCCAGTCTTTCCTGCCCCTTTCACCACTGTCCATCTCCCCAGTAAAAATGACGTTACCAAAATGCCTCCATGCAGGAACAGCAGTGGCTACACTATGAAGAAATGAGGTCAAAAGGGCCGGCCGGGGTAGTTCAAGTGGTACTGTACCTACCTTGGAAGTACAAGGGCCAGAGTTCAATCCCCGGTACAGGAAGGAAGGAAGGAAGGAAGGAGGGAGGGAGGGAGGAAATGAGGTCATCATTTTTAATATGAAATAGTTTAAAACAGGCCAGTGATGAAAACGTTTGGAATCAGGCATTGGTGTATTGAGGACAAGGAGCAAGTGTTTGAGATACTGGTCTGTTTTCCTGGGTTTTTTTTTTTTTTTTTTTTTTTTTTTGCAATGGAGCTGCCATACTAGTGCTGGCCAGTTATACTGTTTTCCTCTTTTACCACCAGCCTGGGACTCCCCTTAGTTATCTGAGAGACATGAAAGGCACCATCTGTGATGGGCCATGTGTCTCATAAGAACCTTGTCCTTCCTGGCAGGTTGTATGACAGGCAGAAGAGCCATGAAATTTACCTGAATGCCTTCCTCCCAGAGACATTCTTCTTTGTGTCTGCTTCTCACTGAACAGAGAACTTCCTTGACAGGACAAGGCCAGGAGGTTGTCTTTGAGTCCTTTGGAAAATGGAGGAGGAATACCACTGACCACTAGCCCTAAGACATGGCCTCCTTCTGGCCCTGGGGCCTGCAGGGACCTGTTCATTCCCCAGCACTCCATGAGCCGGGGCCTTGCAGTGTTAGTCCTGGGGCCACAGTGGTCTTGTGCCCCAGTTCATCTCTGGACAGCACTGGAAGCATTTTCTTCCTCATGGGCAAGTTTCTCAGGATTTTTTCCTAATCTTTTTGGGACAAAGCCATTCAGAGCAAGGACCAATTGCTGTTGCACCACAGAGAGCATCCTCCCAAGTAGCTCTGGGAGGGCGGGTAGTGCTGGCCAGACTGGCTGAGCTTACTCAGGGTTCCTGGCTCCCCAGGCTGAGCTTTGGTAGCTGCTGTGTCTCCAGGGCCTGCTCAAAGAGCATCAGTACCACAACTGTAAACAGTGTTTCCTCATTTTTTCCTTCCTTGGCCTGCTGACATTTGCAAGCAAAAAAATCTCTCAGTTACTGTGTTTAATGTTCTGGGCATTTCAGAGCATTTTGAGACTCTAAAAGCTGTGAACCCTTTGCCTTGAACATGTACAACTGTATGAAACAAGACTTGTGGACCCAAGGTTAAGAGCCCTGCCTTCAGCATGTCCTCCTTGACAACAGCATGTGAGAAGGATGCTTGCTGGAACCTGGGGAATGTTTATATACTTTGTAGAATATTATTTTACAGTTCAGCATCTTGTGAGAGTTCCTTCAATCTTTTCTTTTTCTTTAGCATGATTCTGTAAGGAGCTTCAGGCAGTCCATCTACTAATCAAATTCTTGCTTTGCTTTCTCTCTTGCTAAAGCCTCCAAATCATTTTTTTTTTGAGACAGAGTCTGGCTTTGTAGTTCAGGCTGGCCCTAAGCTCACTATGGAGCTCAGGCAAGCCTTGAACTCAGCAATCCTCCTGCCTCTGCCTCCCGAGTGCTGGGATTATAGCCATGAGCCACCACGCCCAGCATTGTGGCAGGTAATACTGGGGATTGAACTCAGGACCTTGTGCTTGCTAGGCAGGTGCCAGAACCACTGAGCTAAATCCTCAGCTCCAATAAGTTATAATCTTAAACCTGTAAGTCTATAAATCTGTAGCACTCTATGGATTGTTTAGTAATGGTTTTGTGCCTGGCATTTCTCACATTTTTTGAGTTTACATATCAAAGAATATTTGCATGTAGAGTGAGGAGCTTAACAGCAGATCCCACTTCAGTCTTTCCAAACTTAGGCTACAATTAGTGTACCTATCCAGTGACCACAAACACACCTTCCCCTCCCTGTCTCTCCTCTTGTCCCAAATGATTGCAAGCTGATTATTTTGTTGGCCTTGTCTGTGTAAGTGATTTTCTACTAATTTATGAAGTTTCACATAGAACTTAGTGTAAAGTCTATCATTAAAACTATGGTGACTCTAAAGAGTAATTTGATTTTTTTTTTTTTTTTTTTGAGACAGGGTCTCGCTTTGTAGTTCAGGCTGGCCCTGAGCTCACTATGGAGCCTAGGCAAGCCCCAAACTCAGTAATCCTCCTGCCTCTGCCTTCCAAGTGCTGGGATTACAGGCGTGAGCCACCATGCCCAGCATGATTTGATTTTTTAATGTTACTAGTGTTATACAAGAGTTATTTTCAGCATCTGGAAGTTTCTGAATGTGCTAGGGTTTGTGTTCCTTAGAGCAGAGCAGCTGAGAGAGGGTTGGTTCTCCTTCCCTCCCCAGTCTCAGGTGGTACGAGGAAGGCTATCATCAGGGCCAAGATCACTGATTTTCAGGACTGGATAGAGCTTCGGGCACTCATCAGATCAGACTACTATAACTGGAAGAGAGGAGATACTGAAGACCAGGGAGAGGGAGAGCCTGCCCCAGCAGAACTCCATGGCTTCCAGCCTCACCCCAAGTGTACTTGGTCCTTCTGCGGGCCTATGTACAGAGAATCCTCCTAGCCGTCCACGCCGTGGGGCCATGTCCAGTTGTCTTCTCATTAACATTGGACATCAGGCTCCCACCTCCCCTTGGTGGCCCAGCAGTGGTTCTCATCCTGGCAGGGCTCTGGGCAAGGGTCAGATTTTCTGAGGAACCCCATTCTCTCCCAGGCTGTGCCACTTTTTGTGGTGGAGGCCAGGAAGGTGATCCAGAGGTTGGACCGGGATGCTGGAAACATCACAACATCCAGAAAAGAATGTGGTTTCCTACTTGTGCTTATTTCAGGGAACCAAGGCACACTTCAACCATCCTTCTCCTGAACTGTTTCTTCAAATTATCAAAACATTGGTCCAGGCAAGCCTTTTTCTTGCTAAAATTACCAACTGTTTTTCTTGTTCTTTCAGTTGTAATAATTGAACTTTCTTTTCTCTTTAGCCTATTAGTAATGCTGATTTTATTGTTCCGGTTGAAATCGATGGAACTATACATCAGGTAAGAAATCAAAGCTCACTTTGAGTTGAAATGTGGATTTTCAGTAATTAT
Source organism: Thryonomys swinderianus (assembly GCA_004025085.1). Lineage (NCBI taxonomy): Eukaryota > Metazoa > Chordata > Mammalia > Rodentia > Thryonomyidae > Thryonomys > Thryonomys swinderianus. The sequence continues at coordinate 38,332 of PVIC010003144.1, forward strand.
ATTTCCTGTGAACTTCACTTGTGAATTCCCATTTCAGTAATAATTTTATTCAGTTCAAAAGAAGTAGACTGTGCATAATACAATGATTTTTCTCTTTCCCTCACTTGAATTTGTTTTATACTGAGTTTGTAAGTAAAACTATACTTCATAAATATTAGCTGTGATTGCAAGTTCAAATAGTTCTTTGATTTGGTATATTCTTTCAGAAGTTTCTATGTGCCTAACTGATTTAGCTTGATGGTCTAATTAACTTCCTCATGTAATTGCTTTTGGCTACTCTCCTAGCAGGCAACAGGAAAATACCACAAGTCCATGTCTTATGGTGGATTCTTGGGAAAAAGTGTCCATTTCCAATGCCAACTGCTGCAGACTGATCTTACCATTACTGCAGTTTTCTCCAGTGAATCTTTAGCAAACACTTAACTCCAAAGGAAAAGGGTCAGAGGTATGAGCTTTTAGAAAACAGGCTACTATGAGTAAATATGCTATAGTCCACTGGGATGCATCATCTTTGTTCTTTCTGATTTTTTTTTGTCTTATCATCACGAAGCTTTTCCATAAATAGCTATATTTATGAACACATTGGAAACATTGTAGGAAAATTAGCCTTGGAGATTGGGGGAGTAGCTTTTGTCAGGTTTTACACAGGGATGATCTCACCATTTTCTTGTCAACTCCAAGGTCTTAAAGGGAAAGTATCTGGCCTCATATCCCAAGAAGGAAAATCTTTCTTGATATTTGAGTCACAGCAAGATGTCTTTGAATAATGTCAGTGGTCTTCGATGCTGAAGTTCAGGGGTGTAAAACTGTCTCAGCCTTTGACATCCAGTGGTCTAGGCACCTCATTGCCCAGATAAAAAAACTGACTCTCAGAGAAAGGATTGGTTCAAGGTCATACAATGGGGAGAATTAAAATGAGTGTTTCAGTCTCCTGCCTTCTGGCCCAGGACTCTTCCTAACACTCGGGTCCTCTGCCTCTCTCCTACCCACTTCTTGCTTTCTCCCCTATTCTCCAGGAATCCTGCCAGAAAGCAGTTCCTGGGAAAATCAGCTTTATCTGTAGCATCTCCAAACTTCATCCTTTTAAAAGCCATCATGGAGCCAACATTGCAAATACCTGGGCATTTAACATTTGCAAGAGTATCAAGTGAATTAAGTCAGCATCTGAGAAGCAGTTAAGACTTCTGCATTTATTACCCTGGCTCCTGTTGCAGAGTGCTTTTGAGGAGACAAAGGAGAGCTGCCCAGTGGTATGGCAAGCATTAAGAGAGAAATTAATCCTTCCAGGCACATAACTGTGAGCATGACTGGCCTGTAGGCACCAACCCAGCTCTCCCACCATCCCTCTGACTGTGCTTTAATTCACTTGGCATGGACACCCCAGGATCCCAGGGCTGGTGTGGAAACCCTCCTAAGGGAAGGAAGCCACAGGCACCAAGAGCAGGAGGACCAAGGCCCTGGCGAAGGCCGTGGCCTCGTTCAAGTAATCCAGGATAGGCTGTGCAGGTCCCAATGGGCCTATTCTTGGTTACTTGCACAGGGACGCGGGCCTGGACACCGGCATCCGGGCCCAGGACCCTCTTCTCTGCCAGAGGCACCAACGCCACAATTCCCTGGATCAGTCTCTTGTCTTTTGCATGTAGCGAGCAAAGCATGCTTTCCCAACAATATTCCCAGAGATGCACAAGTACAGGCTGCACCCACTTACTGCCACCAGTATTAATAAGTGTCATGGGCAGAGTAGGAGCCAAGAGCCTCTGTAGCTCCAAGCTCTGCCCTCCAATCCCTACCCCAACTTCCCACCTCCTCACAACCAAGTCTATACCCATTCTAGGTCATTCTGTTCCCCTGGCTCCTCCTTCACCCTCAGCCACAGACCCATGCCCACCTCTATCTTTGGCTAGTCTTGAGTTTCCCACCAGTAATGACCTTCTATGCCTATTTCTGGCTCATTGGAATTAGCACCATATAGAATTCCTCTGCCAGCAACCTGTCCTTCCGTGTGGTGCAGGCCCCACCCACATACATCATCCCTCTCCCACAGTTTATCCAACCTGCTCCGTCTGCCACTTGAGGTCCTATGTATGCTCACTGCAGTGTGCCCATCCATCTTTAACCACTTCCTCTGCAGCGCCCCCCATCTTCTTCACTCCCTTGAATGTCTGGGCTCTGGCCATTTTCTAACATGTCAGGTATTCCTGGGCTCACCTCTCATGCTAGTACTTCCCACTGCCTGGAGGCTTGCCTCTTTGCATCCTTATCGGCCTGGTGAAACGCTATTCATCCTTTGAAGTCCAGGCCAAATGTTCACTTCTGTGATTTCCTCCCCTTGAAAAGGGAATTAATTATCTTCAATTTATCCTTGTACTTTTTTCATTATGCTGTGTTCACTTTTACACATTTTTCATGTGCCTGCACTAGACTGAGTCCTTCAAGGGCAAGGCCCATGTTTGATTCATCTGTTTAACTACATCTGGCTGCTACAGCTCGGTAAATATGTTGAATTCAATTTTAAAAAGTGATTTATTTTTGTGAAGTGACTAATTTCAGATGGAATTTATTCAGGTTTTAATTGGTTCCTCCTTCCTTCCACTTCCTCTATTCTGTCTTCAGCTTTGCCTTCTGTCCAATCTCTCGGTCTCCTTAGATTCCTTCTGGCTCCCTAGTCAGGAGCCCGTGTGTGAGCTAAACCCTGGATGTTTTATAACCCTACCTGCCTTACCTGGCCTGATCAAAAAGGTACAGAATCCACCCACTCCAGAGATAGAGAGGGGGCACCCTATCCCTCCTGCTCACAGGCCCCTCCTCATGGTGTGTATCTCTGTCCCAGAAGGAGATTGGCTTCACATCCCCTGAAATGTCCATACATAATCCTAGCACAGTAAGCTTCATGGTGTCAAGTGGGTGTCTTTCCAGCTAACAAGGAAGACCTTTCTGCAGCTTTGTAAGGTCTATGGTTTTTTTAACCCCAGGCCTCTGGTAAGTAGGAAGTACCATTCAGAGTAGAAGGTTGCAGTTGGAAGAATCCCAGACCTCCTAGGAAGTCAGCCAAGGCCAAACCTCAAAGAGAACAGGACCCAAACCATTCCCTGTGTTTGTACAGGGCCTGACCCACAGCAGGTGCCAGAAAATACTTGTAAAAATAAATGAGTGGTTTCATATAAGCACGGCATTCCACACACTGACTCTCAGAATTTCCAAGACCCTCCATTCCGCAGTCAGCTTCTCTGTCTTCTCTTTGGGAGGGTCACCTGCACCAAAATCAGAGCTGAAGTGTGGACTTAGGAGTATTGCATCTGGCTGTATAGTCTGGGCCTCTGCATGGCACACAGACTTGGCAGCAGAGGCAAGAGACCTTTGTGCCAGTTCCTCCAGTGGGCATGGGGGCCCAGGCATCCCCAGCAACTGCTATGCCTGACCGGCTTACTGTTTCTGCCATTCCCAGGTATATGTGCTGAAGCGGCCACACGTGGATGAGTTCCTCCAAAGGATGGGACAGCTCTTCGAGTGCGTGCTCTTTACTGCCAGCTTGGCTAAGGTTTGTCCTGCTCTCTGCTGCCGACTCACAGCCTAGCATCTCAAGCCTTCTACTGCTACCCCCGATCTGTCAAGAGCCCTTTGTTAAGGTGGAGAAAGCTATTTTTATGGTGACAGGTTCCCACCCCAGATGGGATGGATGCAGGCCATGTGCACACTGCCATTCTGAAAGGCTTCTGGTTACCATGGAGACAGGGAGCACTTAGAACAAATGTTCCATAAAGTTGCTGTACAGGGAGGCTTTTGAAATTAGTTGTCCACAGATGAGGAAATCCAAAAATGTCCATTGTGACCACAAAAAGATAGCTGTGTCTACTGGACACACAGGACTCCTCTCATTCACTGATGAGCAACCAGATGTTGGAGGCTCCTGTGTCTTCAGATTAAGCTTACACAGGTTTTCAGGGAAATAAATGAGGCATTTCAGGAGTCTCCCCCAGTCATAGGCTGATCAGAGTGCTGACTCCCCACTACATTGCCTAGTAAGCTCAGCTAGGTCACTTCTGGCATCTCAGTTTCTTCTTTAAATGGAGGTGATTCCAGCTCCTCATGAAGTTGGATTAAGTGAAATAGCACATGGGAAAGGCTTAGCATAACCCCTCACTTATACTTAGTGAGCCACATTCCATGTACCAGGCTGGGCATCATCACAGAATAAATCCACCCAGTGTTTTATTTAATATCATAAATGTGCTTTGGTCTTGTGTCTTAGTCTGAGTCTCTGACCTAGAGTCTACACTGGCTCTCACCCAGTAGAGTGGTTTTTGTCTTCTCCCACTGTTTAGGGAACTGGCAACTTCCCAGGATTCCTGATAGAATTTAATCTCCCCCTTCACAGGTGTGATGGGGTGCTGTGCTGTACTCAGGGCAGGTGAAGCGGGCTCTTGCTCCTCTTCCAAGGCCATTGCCATGACCATCTCCCACACCCTGACTCTCATGGGACCAGCAATTGCCACTTGTGGATGGCACCACTGTTGTCTCCATGGGTACCTTGGCAACTCTTGAATGGCCCCAAAATGAGTTTTGTGGGGCTTAGATTAACCATCTTCTTATGTCCAGACCTGCTCCAAGGAGCCACACAGTAGCTTCTTCTATGTGTTGGGGCTTCTAAGTCTGGGGTCCTGGGCACAGTGCTTTGCTGCCTGGGCATTGCATACTAGGTCTGTATATATATCGGCTGGAGTAAGAGAGAGCCCACCTGTGCAGCATTCTGCCAGTGTACACACCAGGCTGCAGACTACGAGCTACTGGGCAGCAAATCCAAAGCCTGAGCTTCTTTTTTTTTTTTTTTTTATTCATGTACAAAAAAAAAGAGAGAAAGAGTGAAGCTTCAGGGAAAATGTAGTCTTTCCTAGTGAGTAAACTTTCAGATAAGTGGTACCAAGATGAATTACATGTGCAGCTTTGATGGGTCTTCTCATACTGTTCTGGGGCACTGAGGAACCTGAAGTAATGATCAAAGAAATAACCAACAGGAAGATGGTATCAGTGCAGTAGTCTGAAAGTTGTTTTTGATTTGGCAAAATTGAAAACATGTTTCCTTGGCATTATTCCCAGTATTCACTTAAACATCTTTGTTGGGTTTCTCTTCCTGGACTGCTCCCACCTGCCCCTCCATCTGTTTCTCCAACCTGCTTTTCACTGTTGTTACAGCCTGGCTGAGCCAAGTTAGATCCAAAACACAACCTCCCAGCCCATTTCCTCCCCAAGACCATGTTGTCCCGATGGGTAGTCACTCCTGCTCTGGGATCTGGGTTCAGTTCAGGTCCCTGCCAGCAGCACTGGTGCATTGGGCTTCTTTGCCTGCTACCAGGAACCTCAAACTGTGCAGGAACCCCATACTGACAGCCAGATGCCCCCAGTGTCTGTTTCCTTGTCCTGTGTCTCATTACCCCCACCCCAGCAGATTTACTTAACACCTCCTGCCTCAGGATGGTACTAGACACTAGGAATTTAACAGAAGCCAAAAGAGGCAGAGTCCCTGCCCTCATGAGACCCACATCATCACACATCATCTGTTTGGCTGGAGTACACAGACTCAGGTATTCTGGGGAACGCGGGTGTCACCCACATGTGTCAATGACTATGAGCCCAGCCCCATGGCCCTTGGTGAGTCTCACCAGAAGAGTGACCAAGCACTAACCCTACTTGGTCAGAAGCAGTACAGCTGCTGCAATACTCTGGCTTCTTGCAAGATGTCCTTGGGGAGGAAAAGACTGTCCCATGGACTCAGCTACTGTTTTCCACTGCTGACCTTCCTAGTGGTGCTACAGGTGTTCTCCATTTCCCAACAGAATCCCAGCCTCTCATAATTCCTTGGGCTTGCAGGACGTGACCATGTGGAAAGTAGGCCCTATTCCAAGCACAGTAGGTAAACAGTGAAGGGTTTTAAGCAGGGAGGTCACATGATGGGACATATGTTTTCCAGTGGCCACTCTGACAGCTCTTGAGGTAAGGAGACTGGGAAAAAGGCCTAGCAGAAAAAGGGAACCTCTTAGGCCAGAGACTGGAAACCTGGCCTGGTTCTGGGCAATAAAGCTAGAAGGATGCAGGTGGAATCAGGATATTTTTGGAGATGAAACTAACAAAAATTTCAAATGAATTAGATGTTACAGTAATGAATGAATCCAGTGCTCTCTTGTATACATGGAATATAATCAGGACACTAAAACACTTGGAGTTATTTAAATCTTTTTTCTTTTTTTTTTTACTGGGGATTTAACTCAGGACCTCACACTTGCCAGGCAAGTGTGATGCCACTGAGCTACTCCTGGACCTTTAATCTCTATTTTAAAAAGTTGTCTGAGTCTTGCTGTAGTAGGTCAGGTGCCTGACCTTCATTATATCTCTCCTGTCCAGTATGCAGACCCTGTGGCTGACCTCCTAGATCGCTGGGGTGTGTTCCGGGCCCGACTCTTCAGAGAATCCTGTGTTTTCCATCGCGGGAACTACGTCAAGGACTTGAGTCGTTTGGGACGGGAGCTGAGCAAAGTCATCATTGTGGACAATTCTCCTGCCTCGTACATCTTCCATCCTGAGAATGCAGTAAGTAGTCCCAAAGAAAGAGACGGTCAGGCTTCATCTGACCTCTGTCTTGCCAGCCACATACCACCTTTAAATAGCTACATGAAAATGTCTGAGTCTTTTCCTGATGCAGTCTTAACTAGGCCACATAGCAGCTGTGTGACACTGGTCAAGTTAATTAACTTCCCTGCACCTCAATTATCTCATCTGTCAAGTCAGAATTCTAGGAATACTTATGAGAATGGTAGAGGATTTGGTACAGCAAGAGGTGAAAAGCACTCAGAACAGTGCTTGAGGCTAGTAAGTATTTATAAGCCCATGTCTTCTTATTAACACTTGCAGTATTGTTGAAAAGGGTCATTTTGTTTATTAACTCCTTAGAGCTAGCTGCTGGCCAGGACTTCATGATCCCACTTGACTCAGGAGATATGGGTGATCTTGTCAGTAAAACATTTCTTAAGAATGAAGAAAACACTTCAGTAAGGTCTTCAGATCTTTATCACCTCAAAGTGATGTCTGAGAAGCACATAATGGGAAATTTTCTGCAGGAAATTCTGGGTTGTGGCAGTGTCCCAGTGCCTCCTTATTAGGGCCGCACAATTCTCAGAGCAGAGTGTCGATATCCTCCCACCCACCACCCCTTCCAGGAGAAAAGAGATTAGTTGGGCCCATTGTTGACTGCTGACCAACCGCTCAGTTTCCACCACCTCAGGGTCCACTCAGAAGCACGTCTCAAAGGCACAGGCTTGTGAGACTCAACAAAGCCTGCAAAAGTCCCTTTCTTAAGTCCACTTGAAAGAAAATGAATTCCAACTAGTTCAGTTAGCTAGTGTGACAACATTATTTGAAAAAACCCACAAAATGTATTATATTTAAATGTGCTCATTTTAATGACTAAACCAAACTCCACATGGTACATTTGGCAGAGTAACTCTAAGAGATAAGGATTTTTTTTTTTTTTTTTTTTTTTGAGACAGGGTCTCACTGTAGTTCAGGCCCAGCATTGTATGTGGTTAATGGGATCGAACTCAGGACCTTGAGCTTGTGAGGCAGGCGCTGGAACCACTGAGCTAAATCTCTGGCCCAGGATTATTTTTTAACATAATCACAATTCCATTAGCACATTCAACACAACTGAGTTTCTTATATTGTCTAGTATTCACGTTATTCATATTGTCCCATCATGTAGAATATTTTTTTACATTTGAATTGTTTGAATTAGGATCTGAAGAATGCCCATAAATTGCTTTGATTAATATTTCTTCTTGATTCTTTTGTAATCTTAATATTTCTTCTTTTCTCCCCTGTTTTAAACTTCTTTGCCATTTAGTTAGAAGATCTGGTTATTTGTCTTGTAGAAATGTGTTACATTTTGGATTTGCCCGTATGCTGCCTTGCAGTGGTCTTTGATCTTCCTACCATCCTATATATTCTAACTAAGTAATTAGAGCCTATCTCACTTACTACTTGATTCTGTGCAGGTTTGCTTCTCTTTTTCTCTTCAAAATAATTTATTTTACTGGGCGTGGTGGTTCACGCCTGTAATCCCAGCACTCGGCAGGCAGAGACAGGAGGATTGCTGAGTTCGAGGCTTGCCTGGGCTACATAGTGAGCTCAGGGCCAGCCTGAATTACAAAGCGAGACCCTGCCTCAAAAAAAAAATTTTTTTTTGGCATGAATGCATTATGGTTGCAGGGCATGATGGCACATTTCTATAATCATACCACTAAGGAGGCTGAGAAAGGAGGATCTCTGCAGGTTCAAAGCCAGCCTGGGCTATATAATGAATTTAAGGCCAGCCTGAACTATGGTAGCAAGACTCTGTCTTAAAGTACACACATACACACACACACGGACACGGACACAAACCCAAACACACAAAAGAATGTATCATAGATGATACTGCAGCCATCCTGTGGAATCATATAAGGAGGTACGTAATGTCAGTTTGCTCCATCTTAAAAGATCTAATCAGCTGTTATCAGCCTGACCCAGTCATTATAAAAATCCTCATTAACTCTTCACTTCATAATTATAGCAGTTGTTAGTGATCATTGTTTATATCCACCATTTCACTAGGAATTACAAAATGGTGGATTTCTAAAAATCCTATCATTTGTCTGCCTTTATTTGCCTGATTCATAGATAGATAAATAGATAGATAGAACTTTCCTTTGTCAACTATTTGTTTACCCTTAAATACAGTTTGAATATCTGAATAGAAAGGCAGGATATAAATGTCTTAGTCCTGGCTGGAGGTTTAGCTCAGTGGTTCCAGCACCCGCCTAGCAAGCGCAAGATCCCTGGTTCCATCCCTGGTACCACATACAATAATACCAGGCGTCGTGACTTATGCCCACCAGCAATCAATACCATATGCCATAGTGCCAGGTGTGGTGGCTCACTCCTGTAATCACAGCACTCGGGAGGCAGAGGCAGGAGGATTGCTGTGAGTTCCAGGCTTGCCTGGGCTATGTAGTGAGCTCAGGGCCAGCCTGAACTACAAAGCAAGACCCTGTCTCAAAAAAAAAAAAAAAAGTCTTAGTTCTTTTTCTTTCATTCTTCAGTTTGAGACTAATGAGTTGGTGCTCTGAAAGTCTCCAGAAGGAACCACTGAATTTTAATGTTATATGGCCTCATACATTTGTTGTACTCCAATCCTTTTATTACTCTTTTAGCTGCTTAAGTTTTACCTTTGAGCCTGAAGCTACCTTCATATGGCTTCCTTGCTGTTACAAGATATCTTAGGCTTGAGGCTGGGTCTAGTTCTGAGGTAGATCACATGCTTAACATTTGAGAGGCCCTGGGTTCAATGCCCAGCACCAAAAGAAAGACCTTCCATGCTCTTAAACATTTCTTGCTTCAGGCCTGGAATTGGCCCTTTTTTTAAAACAGCAATTGCTTTCTCACTGTAGAAATCATATTTGGAGACCACAATTTGGATGAGTTTTCATTGCTACTAGAATGTCTTTTACATCTAGCCATACTTCAGAGCACAATTAAACAATACATAATTTTTGAAAGAAAACTAAGTCATAAATTTGTACTAGTTTTTCTAATTTAACATGAGGGAGACAGAGTTTTAACATTTTTGGTTTTTTGTATTTAAAACTTTTATGTTGAAATGCTTGATTCTTAAGGATATTACCATAATTACAGGTTTGAATGTGTATTTTTAATAATTTCAAAATAATCATTGTAGGCCAGCGATTTAGGTCAGTGGTTCTGGCATCTGCTTTGAAAGCGCAAGGTCCCAAATTCGATCCCTGGTAACCACGTAACACAGTGTCAGGCGTGGTAGCTCATACCTGTAATCCCAGCACTCAGGAGGCAGAGGTAGGAGGATTGCTGTGAGTTCAAGGTTTGCCTGGACTACATAGTGAGCTCAGAGCCAGCCTGAACTACAAAGCAAGAATCTGTCTCAAAAAAAAAAAATCATTGTAATATTAATTACATAATGTTACAAATTAAATTCAGCTTAGTGTTTTGGACAGTCAGGCACCATGTTTTAAAATCACTTAGTTTCTTATTGTGTTGCCATCTTTAAACATTCATAGGTTCATTTTTTAAAATTGCTTTTCCTTAATGGCGGGTGTGTGTGTGTGTGTGTGTGTGTGTGTGTGTGTGTGTGTGGTACCAGGGATCAAACTCATGACCTTGTGCTTACAAAGCAGGCGGTGGCACCACTGACCCAAATCCCTGGCCCTTTAATGGCCTTATTTTTATTTTAACAGTGGGTTTATTTTGATGTTGATTTCAACACCAAAACTGTTGGTGAGGATAGTAAGTCTTTTGTCTTTCTGCCCTCCCCCATTCATTTCCCTTCCCATAGAGGTGCTCGATGTTTTTTTTTTTCTTTACATACATTGTTTATACTTCAAAGTTATGTGATAAGTTTTTATGTTTCTAAATTGTCTTTAGGTTTTTAAATAGGCCAAATGTCTTTTTAAATTTCTTCTTTGCACCTGTGGGTGCTACATATCTGACTACCACACCTTACTTCCTGGGCCTAAACTAAGAAGAAATCTTGCCTCTGCCTTTGGCTTTAGAATCCCCTGAAACTTCATACTTCTCCTTTTCCCTCCTTACCACTAAGCATGGGAAGAAAATTTCAACTTCTGTTTACTATGCAGCATACTAAAGTGACCCTAAGAGGAAGCCACCTATGCCTAGACATAGGCTCACTGGTACTCATGGCTGACATGTAACCTTTGGGTTTGCATGCTGAGATGCAGGAAACTGTTTCGGTGCAGTAAAGAGTCTTTTGAAACTAAAAAAATGCTAGTTCCCTGCATTAACCATCTTTCTATGGCTGGAAAACAAAATAGACAAATGCACACAGGCTGGGAACACTTTGCCCCCCTGAGTCTCCCAAATCATGTAGCTTTGAGTTGACACTGGTTGGAACAGAGGAACAAACCAAATGATGATGACGATGATGATTAATCAATATCAGTCCTTCTTCCCAAGGAACATGATAAAGACCCAGGGACTCCATCGGGTTAGGAACATCCCACCCCTTGGATGCAGCTCAGCTGCCTCTCCTACCACTGTCTTTCAGGTGCCTGTGCAGTCCTGGTTCGATGACATGACAGACACAGAGCTGCTGGACCTCATCCCTTTCTTCGAGGGCCTGAGTCGTGAAGACGATGTGTACAGCATGTTGCACAGACTCTGCAATAGGTAGCCCTGGCCTTGGCCGCCTCCGCCTGTCACTCTGGAACCTCTGGCCTCGGGACCTACTTGGTCTCAGCTCGCTCAAGCTGATAGTGAGGAGACTCCATGCTCCAGGCCACAGGGTGAACGTGGCCATGCCTACCTGATTTCTTTTTAAGAACAGAAACAACTATTTTAAAAAAGAACTCTTTTAACAAGTTTCATAAAGGGACAAGCATTTTACTGGATTTACTTTTCTTAAAACATACCAAAAAGGAAAAAAAAAATGGGGGAAAAAAAAAGCTTGATATCTATCAGACTTCTTTGAACTGTCCTCCCCTCCAAGCAGACAACCTGTTCCCTTCTGCCCAGCTTGGAGCAGCTGACCCAACTCAGAAGCTCTTTCCTACAGGATGAAGTGCCTTTTTGAATGTTATTTTAAGCTGAGAGTTAATTTTTCTACACAGCGTATTTCCAAACATCTTTTAGTCTTTTATTATCTTAGATACTCTAAGAAGATGAACGTGACAATTTTCTAGAGCCTGGTAGAATGTGTGTGGTGGCTGTGGGGTAGCAAGGGAGGGGAGTGAGTCGCAGGAGCCTGTCTCCCAGCAGGTGCAGCTTCGCTCTGACCATAGTGATGTGTTCCAGGGTTGGTCTCCCTTGATATGAGGGGTTTCTGTGCTGACCCTTGTCCACCCTTGTTTATAACCCACTTTGGAATGTACCTGCAATGGTATGGCTCAACATTTTAGGAAACTATAGGTTCTTTTTGATTATGATTTCTGAGAGTGACAAATTTGTCTTGAGGTCATTTTCCCCTTGAAAAGTGACATGGTGTCACTTCTGCTCTCACACTACTGCCATACTTCTGTGGTTTTTGTTGTTGTTGTTGTTGTTTTTCTGTTGTTATTGGTTTTGGTAGACAGTTACAAGAAACCCTAAAACTCTTGGGTATATATATTTTTAGAAAGCCTGTTTATTGATTTTTTTAAAAATCTTTCCTTTCCAAAAGCTGGATACACACAGAGCTGTTTGGGAATTTTCTTTGCTGCTACCGTGCTGCCACCAAATGGAATTGACCAGCGGCTGTTACACTGTTCTTTGCCACTGTGCCTATGCTCAGAATATGCTCACTGCTAAGCTACAAACGTGGACAGGATCAAAACCAGGTGTCCCACCCCACTGCAGACTGCATCACCTGTCTCCCTTCCCTGGTACTGCTGCCAGGAATGCAAAAGGGTACAAAGGCAAAAGGGCCAGAGTGCCACACAGATGTGGTGTCAGTTTTAACCTGCAGTCGGCATCAGATCCCATGATAAGCTGGCTGTCTCTCTGGAGAACCTGTGTCCTCAGCTTGGCCTAAGCTGACATGGCCTAAGTTCATCCCTGGTCGTCGTCTTAGAAGCACAGGCCGTTTTGAACCCAAGTTTGGGTCAGCCTGTCTAGACGTGAGGCTCATAGATCCAGACTAGGAAGAAGGGCTCCTTCTCTGAGCCTGGGCTCTCCTTGCAGCCTTTCCCAGGTTGGTGTTTCAGCAGTGCCATGTTTCTTGTTTGACAACAAGACAGTCTATAAAGTATTGCTCTTTAAAATAATTAAGAACCCTTTTGTGTTGGCACCATTGCCTTAGTCCTCTGTGGGTTGGGTCTCAGCCAGAGTTCTGGTGGGAGCGACTGGCACTAGCAAGACTTGAAACTGGAGGTTGAAGTAATATTTTTTTTTTATTTTTTGATTGGTTTCATTCACACAATGAAGCCAGCTGCCACTCACACCCTCCCAACAGCACTTTGGTCTGTGGGGTCCTGTGCATTCAGAAGAGAAATATTTAGACCTGTGTAACCAGGTCTCCCAACATTCTGAGTGTTACAAACCCTGTAATACACATGCCAACTAAAATAGAAATTTCCCCTTGCGAGGCATTACCACAGATGACAATTACATGGCAGATCTGCACATGCCATAAACCGTTATTTGGGAAACCAGTCATTAAATGACCCCGCTGCCTTAAATGTCTTGAATGTTGCAGTCAAGTGTCTGTTGTGTGTTGATGTCCACATGGAACCAGGCCCTGATGAGAGCCTTAGACCTTCACCCCTGCCTCTTTCTGTGCCGGCATCACAAAAGGCCCACACATACGAGGGGCAGAGAGGATGAAATGCCAGAATGTTTCAGGGGAAGGTAGCCTAGGAATAGTGTTCTACTTCTGACAGGTGGAATGAAAGAACACTTGTGGCAGACTTGAGCCAGACCCTTCACCTACTAGTTCCCGCACCTGTGAGCGCCTTGGCGCTGCTGTTGCACTAATCCATTGCGGAGCTGACGGGGAGGGAGCCCAGTCCCCGCCACCACAGACGCGGAATGTCTTGGGAGGGCCGCCAGAGCCACTGAGGGCTCTGCCATCCGTGCACCTTATTTGACTACACTCCAAAATTCCGTTTTTATTTTAACCCTCAATTCTGCTTTATGTACATAATCGAAATATCTATATATTTTTAATCATCTACATGTAAATGAAGCAATAGAATTCTAACATTAAGGCCAAGAAATGAGATAAATGTTTAGATTTGTGTTTTTTAAAGGTAATACGGGTATTGTTTTTGATTCTTATCTTTTATTAAATTGTGGGCTTTAAAACCTAATGAAACCTATTCGCTACTCTCTGTGCCATAGATTTCCCACATTACCAAAATACTGCAACTCTTTAGCCAAAAGAAAAGTCTGACCTCCTGAGTTTCCATGGTCCTCTCAGTACCAGGTTCAATGTAGTCTCCTGGACAAGTGTGTTTTACATTAAGATATGGGACAGGATTCCTTAGGAGTGTGGGCTCCAGCCCACCATGATGGTATCACATCTCTAGCCAGGCCTTAAGTTGAGGGCAACAGAATCCAGATGATGGTTATGCTCCGTTTTCCATTTGCTCCAGAACCCTATGTCAGTCTGTGGTTTCACACCCTAGCTATATGTGAACAGTGCATTTGTATACCAGTAAATACCACCTGTCATGGTTGATGGTCCACGGGGAAGCTCCTTTGACATGGTACGGTTTGGATGAGACGACTTTGAGGACATGAGGATGCCCTAGTGACACTGACTTGTCGTGGTTACAGCATTTGAACTTTGGCTGTAAAGAAGAAGTCTGTAAGTCTGTAACTTGGCAACATTTTATAACCCTGTATTTTAAAGAAGGCTTTCTAATAAAATCCAGAAATACACAGCCCTGTGGTCAAACACTCATAATGTTTGTGCCTCTGCTTTTAAAGGTGCTGTGCTGAACAGTTGGCATGCCAGGGTTTGAGAAGCATAGAAGGCTTGATGTACTATGTGCAAAATTAGCAGGCTGCCTCTGTTCCTGTTTTACTGTAAGTCTGATCATGTCTATTCCTGATCCACTCTCCCAGGAGCTTCTCTGCAGACCGATACCCTTCTAGTGGTGGAGAGATGTTGTTGTCTAGTGGTTAGGGCCGTCTGCTAGACAGCTGAATGTGATAAACAATCCAGCGTTACTCGGGAAATACTACATGCGGAGCGTGCACATTTCAAGGGATGAGTATTGTCAGTCAAGAGGTTTGCAATGATTTCCTTCCTGCCAAAATAAACACATGAAACTGCGCTCTCTTGTGGATGGACTGCTTCACCAGGGGCAGCATCTCTCTTTCCTCCGTTCTGTCTCATGCCAGCACATTGGCTTTCTAGGGTCTCCAATTCTGGAGAGCAAGGTGCATGGGAGTTAGGCTGCAGGCCTCCAAGAGCCACAGACCGTGAGCCGTCCTGCCCAAGTTGCCCGTCACCAGAAAGGTAAGAGTATTTGACTCCCGGGCTTCCCGTGTCCAGACAAAACATCAGCCTCGCGTAAGTATTTCAGCCTTACAACAGGCTTCCAAATTCACTATGAGCCACAGGCATGGTGTGTGATGCCTAATCCCATGGCCTTTGAGCACAGTAGCTAAGATGTGATTATCATGAAGGTAAGAGGAACTGCAAGACTCTTGTGCTCGAGATGCTGCCATGGAAATGCCTTCTGTGCTCTCACAACTCATAATTACACCTAATTCAGATGACAGAACATCAGTGTCAGCAGTCCCATCAAGTGGATTTTACCCTCATTTTGTGGACAGGGAGAAAACCAAGGCCTGAGACAAAGCTCTGCGATCTCTGCTCTGTCCTGGGATACTGGGTTCTGCCTGCTGTATAGCTGGCCTTCCATAGCCAAGGGTTCTGCACGTGCACATTGACCACACGTCAGAAATAATCAGAGAAAAGATTCTATCAGTCCTGGACATTTATTGTTTTGTCATGACTTCCTAAACAGCACAGGATAACAACTGTTTACATAGCATTTATATTAGACATTATGAGACTATGCAAAAACCACATTTTATTTAAGGAATTATGGCATCCATATATTTTTTTTTTTTAGACAGGGTCTCACCTTGTAGTTCAGGCTGGCCCTGAGCTCACTATGTAACCTAGGCAAGCCTGGAACTCACAGCAGTCCTCCTGCCTCTGCCTCCCAAGTGCAGGGATTACAGACATGAACCACCATGCCTGCCTTTGTGGTGTGTGGTACCAGGGATCAAACTCAGGACCTTGCACTTGCAAGGCAGGCACTGTAACCACTGAGCTAAATCCCCAGCCTGGGCATCTATAATTTTGGAACACAAGGGAGTCTTTCTTTGCTTTAGACACCAAGGAACACCTGTATATTCATCCCTAACCACCCAGGACACAGGATCTATAGTTACAGGTAGTCTGTGCTGTACCCTAGGTATCCCTGCTCACAGTGGAGCAGCTGGCCTACCAGAGGGGAGTCAGTCCGGCTCGCTGCCCTGATTCTGACTCCTTGGCTATGTCCAATGCCAGCTGTCTTTCCCTCATCCAGCTCCTTAGTCCTCTCCCTTCTCTCACCTTCTCTGGCATTACCCCCACATGCTTCACACCTTGGGATACAAGCAATAAATACCTGCAAATTGTGGCAGCCGAGACTGAGGTGTCCTAGGGAGATTCCACAGATGGGAGGGGAGGAGGAAGTCATCAAGAGTGCAGTGATGGGAAAACGCTGAAATTTCCTGCCAGTGTTTTCTAGTTTGAGCACTCATCAGCTCTGTTATAGGATTAAACAGGAAGAAGCCAGGAGGCTGGGGAAAGGCAGCCTGGGAACCACAGCACAGTACCTGAGGGCGACCATCGCACTGGACATGTGATAAAGTTGCCAGAGTGGTCAGGGGTGCTTGAGTGGTGACACCCTTGTGTTGGGCCAGTGGTACCAGTATCTGTGGGTCTGTAGGCTGCTCAAAACCCAGAGCCACCAGCTGGCCTATCACCAGCCTGACATCTGAGAACAGCACCATCAGGTTGACATGTGTTCCCCAGCATTGTCCATCTAAACTTTCTGTGACACCTCCAGCCCTGGCACACATGCATGTGCATGAATCACAAGCTTTTCAACATACAGATCCTGCACACACCTGTAATACCAGTATTTTGGGAGGCTGCGGCAGGAGGATCACAAGTTCAAGTCCTGCCTGGAAAATAGTGAGACCCTGTCTGAAAAAATAAAAAAGGACTGTATGCAGAGGCCCTGGCTTCAATCCTTAGATAACAACAAAAGCAGATCTCTTAAGACCACCACCACTTCGACTTACACTCAAATCTCTGAGCGTGGGGACCTGCATCTTGCTTTTAGGTGCCAGATTGAGGCAGTGCGTAGCCAGGGCTGAGAACTGCTCTTCTGGCTACAGAGGAAGAGCAAACTCCTCTGAACTGCTCCAGGCCTGACACCCGGGAGTAGCAGAGGAGCTGTGAGGACTCTGGGGACTGACAAGTCCTTTCTCTGAAAGATCCATCGTACATGTTCACTGCTGAAAATTAGGGGAATCCAGAAGAGAGAAAGCCTTACCTGGACACTGACAGCCTTTCCCAAGGCGAGTGGGAGGGAGTGGCTGGCAAGGGCCCTAGCTGGCTGATGGCAACCTTTTCCCACATGGAGATGCAGAGAGTGGAACCCCTCCTGGACCCTGGAGCCCACAGGATGGTGTCCCCGAGAGCAGAACCCAGCTGTGCCCCCTCTTTGAGACAGTGGGTGACTGTGCTGACCCACATGGTATCCCGATGGTGGGCCGCACACCCCCTGCTCTCATGGGCAAGGCCCCAATGCCTCCTGGCAGGTTGGCCTGTGATTTGTCCTAGCACTCAGGTTCCTGCAATGCCCTCGGGCATCCTTCCCAAGTGGGATTAGCCACTTCCCCACCTGCAGCCAGATGTGGGAGCTCCTGCGTGCTCTGCATTCAGGGTAAGGGCTAGTATGACTCCAGGCGGTGGCCCCAGGGCTGGTGTCAGCACCTCCCCCTCCCCGGGCCCTGAGACCCCAGAGTAGCAAGGTCCTGCATCTGCTGGGAGGGACCAAGACGAGCTCTGACACCAGGGCGATGTGGGAGTGGAGCTGGGGGTGGTGGGGTCCACTCCCTTACTTCGGTCAATACTGCCAGGGAGTGGTTGGGCCTCAGGAGGCAACGTGCAGGAACCAAGTAGCTCCCGGCCCCTGAGAGCCCTGAGTGAGATGATGGACCTCGCGACTGGATCACGCCAGCCAGGAAAGCCCAGCTCAGACATGGGGTGGGCATTCTCAGGTAACGTCTCTGTCCAGGACCCAGAGGACTTTGAGGGCAGTGAGGCTGGAGGGCTCCACTAAGCAGTAGGGCTAGAGCGCTGGGGTGGGGAGATTCTGCCCACAACGGGGCTTGGAGAGGTGTCGCCACCCTGGCCTCTCAGAGGAGGAATTGTCAGCTCAGACAGTCAAGAGTCATTTCTAGGGCCGGAGGATCAGCTCAGTGGTTCCAGCGCCTGCCTTGCAAGCTCAGGGTCCTGAGTTCGATCCCCGGCAACCACATACAATGCTGGGCGTGGAGACTCATGCCCACCAGCAATCAATATCACATGCCACAGTGCCGGGCGTGATGGCTCACGCCTGTAATCCCAGCACTCGGGAGGCAGAGACAGGATTGCTGAGTTTGAAGCTTGCCTGGGCTACATAGTGAGCTTAGAGCCAGCCTGAACTACAAAGTGAGACCCTGTCTCAAAAAAAAAAAAAGAGTCATTTCTAAAGTCACTTAGCCAGTGCACACTAGAGCAGGGACTGGAATGTGACTCTGGAGAAGACGGGTAACTAGCGTAACTCTGCTGTGAACCCTGCCTTGGCCGGAGTCTGCAAAGGTCACACCATAGGGCCAGGCACAAGCCACAGGCACGTGTCAGCAGATACACCTTAGTAACTGCAGTGTCCCAGCACTGTGCTAGACACAGGTACAGCAGTGACCCTGCCCACAAGAAGCTCACGTTCCCGGCAGGGAAGTGAGCAAACTGAGCCCAGAGGGAACTGGATATCTTCCTTCTTCAAGGAAGATGACCAGAACATCACAGTGGAGAAAGTAAAGGCAGATACAACAGGAACAGGTTCATTCGACCAAGTGTCAAACTCGGAGGTGAGGGGCTTCTCTCGTCCACCTCCGAGACAGCAGATGGACAATGGAGAGCAGGACGGGTGGTGGGGCTTGTTATATAATGGGTGTGGCGTTTCCAGACCGGGATGGTAGTGCTGGTGAATGTCTCAGTGCCACAGGGCTATACACTTGGAAATGTTTAGGGCAGCAAATTTTCAGAGTTCAGTCAGCCTTTCCAAGTGTGCAGGTTCCACATCTGTGGGTTCAGCTGACCTTGGATTGAGAAATATTTGGGTGATAAATTGTGTCCATATTAAACATGTTCAGTCATTTTTCTTTGTCATTATTTTCAAGCAATACAGTATTTATATGATGTGTACATCAGATTCAATTATCAGTAATCTACAGATGACTGAAAGTGTGTGGGACAATGTGCGCAGGTTGTATGCAAGTACTACTGCATTGCATATAAGGGACTGGAACATCCATGGATTTTGGTATCCACCTGGATCTTTTACCACAACTTTTAAAAATTTAGGGATAAAAGCCCCTCTGACTACTGTAAAAGTATGAAAGTTGAGCCACAGAGACCAAGAGAAAAAGAAGACTCAGAACTGGCCAGGACCCGGGAGGAACCAGTCCCACTCTGGCCAGTGGCTGCCCCGTGAGTGTGAGGGAAGAGACAGGCAGGCTCCCTTGACCTTGTTCCTGAACCGCAGCGAAGGCAGGTCTGGGAGAAGCCTGAGGCTCAGATGGACATACCAGGAGAGGCGCACCAGACAGTGGGGCGCAAGAGACCGAGGCTGGGGGTGGGGCCGCGAGAGGGAGCTGGGGGTTGGGAGAGGCACTAACATGCCTGTGGTGTCCACACCCTTAGGACCGGACCTGGAAAGGAACCTAGAAAAGAGACGGCAGCTAAGCCCTGAGCTCTGCGCTGCTGACATCCGGACGCCCCCAGGAGACAGCTGGAGCGAGGAGAGGGAAGATGTTGACAACCAGTCCCCAGTGGTGACCTGCAAAGGAGCCATTTCTAGGGAATGAGAGGACAGAGACGTGTACAGAGTGGCAGAGGAGAAGGGGGTGAGCAAGTAGGGAGAAATAAGGGCATAGAGTTTTCCTGGGCATGTGGACAAAAGAAGCCAGGTGATGGGGTTTGCACAGGCAGAGCCAGACAGGCGGTCAGAGGGGCGCACTGTGACAAAGAACCCACAGGGACTCAGGAGCTCTGTGATGGAAGAATCCCCACACCGGACCCTGCAAACCAGTGTGGCAAACACGGGCCCGCACCGGCTGTACCTCCCACTGACCCTAGGGACAGAGACCTTGAAAGGTGAAGAGTGGGCAGAGGGGAAGGTCTGGGGCCAGTGGGCAAGTGGAAGCAGTGTGTCCTGGCAGGGACTCCCCGTGGTGGCTCTTCTGAGGCCTGTGGCCTGAGGCAGTGGGAGGTTTGTGCCAGGTGTTTCTGTTTCCAGTACCTCCTGTCCCCCACTTCCCTGTGAGGGCTGGACTGGCCTCACCCACGATGGGCAGCAGGGCTCCCTGAGGAGGGCTCTGTGGGCAGCCGGCCCGCATTGGGCGGTGAGTGGACAGGACAGAGGAGGCTGAGGGGGCCTTGCTCCTTTCCTTACCTTCTGTGATGCCTGGACCTTAGAAGCCAACCCACCTGCCCCTGGTTCTGCTTTCTCTGAAGTTTTCCCGGGGGGCTGGAGGTCAGGGGCTCAGGAGTTTCCCAGAGAAGGATCCTCCACTTTCCACCGCTTAGCCCAGCCCAGGCTTCCATACCTTGCTTTCTGTGGCCATTGGTACCCAGGAAATGAGATGAGCCTAACAGGCCTTGGGGAGAAGGCTGGCTTCTAGGCAGCTCTGTCAATATTTGTTGACTGATTAATGAATTAAAAAAATTTTTTTTGAGACAGGGTCTCGCTTTGTAGTTCAGGCTGGCTCTGAGCTCACTATGTAGCCCAGGCAAGCCTCGAACTCAGCAGTCCTCCTGCCTCTGCCTCCCGAGTGCTGGGATTACAGGCCTGAGCCACCACGCCTGGCTAATGAATTAAATTGGAATGTCCAGCCCTCTGAGCTCTTAGGGGTGGGGCGCCTCCTGCAGGACAGAACGAGATTGAGTTACAGTAAGCAGAGCTGGGCCCAGCACTCCCCGCGGGCAGGGGAAGGCACAGGAGCAGTTTCCAGCAGGTAGGCCTGATCTAGAGGGCGCAGAAGGAACCAGTCGGGAGGGGAGGGCTGTTCCCAGCCCTGGGAAGAAGGCAGAGTCCCGGGCTCAGCGTTACAAAGCAGAGGCCGGCAGAACGGGGACAGTGAGGAGCCCCACAAGTATGAGGGCTGGTAGGGGTGGGGCACTGGTGGCTGCTGGGGCAAGGGGAAGAGAATGCAAGGTGGTGTGCCTGTCACATGCAGAGGCCGTGGGCCTGAACGCCCTCGCCATCCCCCTCTGACGTCCCCCTCCAGCCAGCAGCCCCCTCTCTCCTTGCTGGCAGTTGGGCATATTAACATCCGGACCCACCCAAGAAGGAAGTAAGGCAGTAAAAAAGGGGACAGGAAAGGACTCTTTCAAAGGATGGGAGGGAGCAACTGGCCAGGAGGGGGGAACCTGGGCAGGAGAATGAGAAGCTAGAGGTGAGAGGAGGAGCCTGGGAAGGGAGGGGCCACGGAGAGAAGGGGCACTAGAACTGGACGTCTGAAAGAGAGAGGGGCACTTGGGAGGGAGTGGGCCTCAGGGAAGAAAAGAGGCTTCCAGGAGGGGGAGAGGACGCAGGGTTAAGTGCCCCACTACAGAGGGTCACCAGACCCCTTCCCAGCAGCCCTAGGGTTTGTGCAGCCTCCTCCCAGCGAAACCAGCATAGTCTCAACCTTGTGGCGACGTTTGAGTTTCCTGTCTCACACAGGACCCTAACTGTCACTGTCCTGAGACTAGTCCGCGCTCTTCCTGTTACAACCCACAGCTGCTGTCTGTACCTCCAGTCACTTCCTGATTAGTTCCTGGTCCCTGCCACTGGTCACTGTTTCTGCTTGTCAGTCTTTCCTGCTGCAGCATCACCATCACATGTCACTACCAACTGACTACTTATGGCTTCAGGTTTTCTATTGCTTTAAGTCACCTTTCATGGCCACCATGTCTGCCTGTCACAGGAATAAACCTCTGACTGTTAGGAGCATCTGGGGTGCAGTCAGAGTGTGTGGGGAGCTCCCTTCTGGACTCAGCTTTGCTCACTGGTCTCAGGGCATCATGCTCCATTCCTTCAGCAGTTATCTTCCAGCACATGCCTGTAATCCCAGCACTCTGGAAGGCTGAGGCAGGAGGATGGAAAATCTGAGTCCCGCCTGCCTCAAAATTTAGAAAACATAAAAAGGGATTGAGGGAATAGCTCTCAGTGTTGGGTTCAATCCCAGTACCAAAGGCAGAGGAAGAGAGGGAGGAAGGACAAGGAAGGAAGGAGAGAGACAGAGAGGGACAGAGACAGAGAAACACAGAGACAGAGACCGAGAGACAGAAACAGACTTCCCTGCCTGCGAGAATCTTCTGCTTGGTGTGGAAACCCAACATCAACATTCATAGTTTCCATGGGCTGCTGGGGGGGGGGGCAGCTATGCGCTGTGATGACCACCTAGCAGAACTGCCCCTGGCCACCTGCCCCACAGCTTCACACAAGACTCGGCCCTGACCAGCCCTTTCTGCCCACCATGTGTCCTGTGCTGTGAGTTCAGCTGCAGGGCCTGGAAAAAGGACCAGGGAATGTGAACTACCTCGTGCCACCACGGAGCGGTGCCTCTGATTCTGTAATATGTCCCTCCTCTTACCCTGTTCCCCTGGTCACGCAGGGCAGCCCAGGGTGTTACTGCTGTTGATGTGACAGGGCTGTAGTGCACTCGGGAGAGGAGGGAGTCACCACCACACCAGGGCTGCCTGAGTGAGACACTCCGAAGTTGCCTTCTGCATCTACTCTGCCAAGCAACAGCAAGAAGAGAAAGGTGCTGCTAGCAGAATTCAGGTTAGCTGTAGAAAGAACCTCACACATTCATCAAAGAGTGACGCAGGGAAGCCTTAGGTAGTTGAGCATAAGATGCTGAGATATAAGAAAATCAATAGCTCTCAGAGTCCCTGCCTTCCACAAACATTGCTCATTCCGTGTTTCCCTCATCTGCATGTTCAGAACCAAGCTTCAGAGCTGAACTCAAGCTAAGTCTGTTTGCCGAGCCTGCATATATAGAATTCAGCCCCATCTCAACTCTTCACGTGTCTCATGCCTCCTTTGCCCAGAGCTGAGCCTGTGGCTTGCTGTAAAGTTTGCCGCGGTCTTCAAGAACAGCCATGGTGTGTAGAGTTGACCCAGGTTTATGAAACTTTGTCTTGTCTGCACAGCCTGGTGGATTTTGTTGGGTGCTTGTAGCTATTTTCAGTCTAGGTCTCTTTAAACAGTGTGTCCTCTATTTTTCTGTTTATAAAATTTTCTCCTTTTTCATTTTTATTTTTATTTTTGGAAGTTGTGTGCACGCATAGCTATCCCTGCCCACAGAGCTTGGCTAGTGTCTTGGTCTGGGACATCTCTTTCTACATAGACATTTCACTATTTCCAAGAAGTTTTCTGTTTACAGTACCTACCCCTGTCGGTGGCACCTGTTTCTTTGAGTTTTTCTGTCTCCAGACTATGGCCCTGGTGGCACAGCCTCTTCTCTCTTTTGTCTGCAGCTTGTGTAGCACCCACGGTGCTGTATAGGATATTTGCCTGTTTTATAGCCTATTGAAATTTCCCTCTGTCTTCGCATAAGGTTTGTTCCAAGTGAAGAGTGTATCGCTGGCAGAGAGGCTTCTGTCTCTTTGGGGTGCTGGGATCTTTCAGTGGAGCACATCCCCATTGCAGAGCCTTTGCTTGGCTGCATACTCCATTCCATTTTCATGTGCATCTGTTTGCAGAGACCGTCTCCTCATTTACCTGTGTTCCAACTCGCCTTCTTCTGTGAAGTCTGTCTTTGTTAGCAAGACCCATAGCTCTCCACAGAACCTAGCCCCACTTCACCACCTTGCCCATGCCCGGAGCAAGTGTCCTTGCACATGCAGCTGCCCTCCCTGCTGCCCATCCAGCAGATCTTGTCTTTCTTTCGAGAAACCATTACTGTCTCCACAGCCGGCTATTTGCAGAACCCATAGGCTTGCAAAGCGTTTTCCTATCCGACAAGAGCCTCTCCGTGAATTGTGTATTGTTTCACAGCCCAAATCCATGTTCCTGTATGCAGGGATCGGGTCTGTTTACAGAGGCTGTCGTCCACCCAGAGCCAGTCCATGTCTACAAAGCCTCTGGCATTTCAAGAGCCTGCCTCTGTCTTGCTATGCTTTCCCTGGCCAGAGATGTAGCTTGTTTTCATATGTCTCTGCCCATTTCTGCAGAGTGCGCCTCTTACACAGTCCCTGTCTTAAAGATTTGTCCCTATCCACATTTGAACAACCTTCCCTGTCTGTAAATCTCCTACATGTCTGCAGAACCATGACTGTTTGCAGAGCCTTCAGCATTGCTCGTAGTCATCACTTGCCCGCCCAGCCTGTCTGAATTTGCTCGGTGGTACTTGTGTCAGTCAGCATGGGCTGTCCTTGTACAAACACATGGTCTCTGTTAATGGAATTCATTTTCACCAGAATAACCTGAGTTGGTTGCAGCAGGGGAACCTGTCCAGGTTTGTAAAGCCAAAGCCTGTTTGCAGAGCCTTTCTGTCTACACAGCCTGTCAGACTCCGTGGGTTCTTCTATATTGTGTACACAGCCCAATCCTCACATTGGCTGGAAGACCTGTGTCTGTTTGCAGCTCTACCCTTGTGAGCAGACCCTTTCTGCCAGACTAAGTCCCATGTCAAGAGGCTGTTCCTGTTTGCAGAATATGTCTCTGCCTTCTGGCTCTGTTCCTGTCATCACAGCCTTTGCTATCTGCACAGACTCCCACTGTCTACAGTGACTATTCTTCACCACAGATCCTGTGTCTGTCTGCATAGCCTGTTTCTAACACCTTGTCTGTTGCAGTGTTGCTGGCTCCCATGCCTGGCCCTGTCCAGAGATGTCAGCTCTGTTTTGAGAACACACTTACAGACAAACCAGGTCCCTAATTGCAAACCTCTCCATAATGACCCTCGGTACCTATCCTGGTTTGCTGACATAGGCACATCTACAGAGCCTTCCTACTGAAAGTCATGGTCTATGAATGTCTTAGTCACCTTCTCATCACAGGGACACAATGCCTGACACTCGTAACTTAAGGGAGGACAGATTTATTTTGGCTCACAGTTTCAGAAGTTTCAGTTCATGGTTGTCAGGTTCAAATGCAGAAATGGTCTGGTGGAAGGGCCTGGTGCATAGAAAGTCTGCTCACATCATGGTGGTCAGGAAGCAGTGAGAGAAGGGAGGAACTGGGGGAGAGATACACCCTTCCAGTGATTCTTCCAGAAAGCATGGTCAACTCTTAACAGCACGCTCAGCTGCTGAACTCACCTGTGATGAGGGCAGCACCCCCAAGAGCCATTCACCTTGCAAGCACATGAGACTTTTGTGGGACATCCTAAAGGTAGCTATAGATTTTAGGCTGTAGAGAGCTGCAGGTGGGGAGAATTCTTGTGGGAAGCGCAGAGTACAGGTTGCTCTAGGTTGGCTTCCAACCTAAGGATGGTGGCTCCTGTTTTTTGTTCCCCTCTCATTCCTGCTGGGCCCAGGATGGACATTAACAAAAACCTCCCAGCCATCGACAGCCAGAGAGACCTCCACATATGGACTGTTGAAGTGAGGAGCACAGACACCCAGCTGGTGACCTGGAAGAGTGTGGGGTATCCAACACTTGGCTTCTCACACCCCATCTCAAAACTGCCTCTTCTGTCCCCTGCATGTGGGGGTCATGGGTAGAGGGAATCGCTGAGTTGTCACTTGGTTCCCTCTTGTCCCAGAGCCTGAAGGTGGTGTCAGTACCTGAGAGGGCTTACGGGAACTTCTTCGAGGAGCAATGCTATATCATCCTCCCTGTGCATCACCTGGGGAGGGAGTCTGTCCGAGGGTGGGATGTGGCCCAGCATGGACAGATGGAGGTGCAGGCATAAGTTCTTCCTTGGGGAGAAGCAAGTCGAGCCCTAAGGTCAGCATTCTTCCATTTTCCTTAGGCATGTACAGTAAGTCCTCAATTTATGGACATCTGAATCATATGTACTACACATGCATATGCTGTCACCAGCTTGTATATATTCAGGACTAGATTTGCATGAGTAAACATATACACACTGTGTGTGTGTGTGTGTGTGTGTGTGTGTGTATGGATTGTGTCCACATCTCTACACAGTGGGCCGCTGCCTTGAAGCTGCTGAGCCCTTCTCTTCATCATCTCCTGTCAGGGAAAGTACCTGCTTCATGTCTCCTCAGGAACCCTCTGGAATCCCTCAGCCTTTTCCCCCTTCAGGCATTGGTGCCTGGACCCCTTCCCCCTCCCCGACTTGTCTGCCACCTTCCCACATACACAAACACCTGGAGGCCAGGTTCCCCAGAGCCCAAAGGCCACACAGGAAGAATGCAGCAACCTGCACTATTGGATGCGGAAGGAGGCAGGCACGGAGTTTCAGGGAGCCGCAGAAGCCTTCATGCAGCGCCTGCAAGAGGTGCTGGGTGACCAGCTGGTGCAACACTGAGAAGCACAGGGCCATGAGTCTGTTTCCACAGCTATTTCCATCCTGGAGTCATGTGAGTGGAGATGGAAAGGGAAGTACAGGGGGGCAGAGGCTGTGCTTAGGAGAGGCCATTGTGACTATTTTGCATTTGCTAAATGTGATGTGATGTGATATGTGTGTGGGAGATTGGTTGAGATATGATATACAATCTACCTATTTTAAGTATGCAATTCAGTGATCCCTAACAGGTTTGTGCAGCCGTCATCACTCCGTTTCAGCAATTTTTATCACCCTAAGAAGCCCCAAACCTTTCACTTCCCTCCAGCACTGCTTGTCCCCTTGCTCTGGCAACCACTGTTCTACTCTGTCTATGCATTTGTCTGGACGTGCCTTCTAAACGGAACCATACAGTGTGTGGTCTTTTATGGGTTTTTCATTTAGTACACTGTTTTCAAGGTTTATCTGTGCCATCAAACGTTTTATTAACTTAATCTTTTGTTGCCAAAAAATATCCATTGTATTAATATACCATAGTTTATGTATCTTCTATCACTTAGTAGGCATATGGGTTGTTACCACATTTGGGCTGTTATTGACAATAGGGCTATGAGCATTTGTATACAAGTTTTTTTAGACAAATTATTTTATTTCCCTTGGGTATGTACAGTAAGTCCCCAATTTATGAACAATTGAGTCATACGTGCTACACACGTGTATGCTGTCACCTGTTTCTATGTATTCATGTCTAGAATTAGATGAGTAAACATATACACACTATGTGTGTGTGTGTGTATATATACAGCTTGTGTCCACATCTCTACACCTGATAAACAAATGCATATTTATGTCTCATGTGCACACCCATGTATTTACATACACATGCATTCACATCTATTCATAATAGGTATGATATCCTTCTTACATGTATGTGCATGTGCTCATATCATACCCATTCTTGCACACTGCAGTGTGTATTTCTATACTGGACCCTCTTCTATCCTCAGCTACAAGAAGAGAGGCCCAGGATCTGACTACGTGCATGTGGAGACCAACATGTACAATATTCAGAGACTTGTACACATCATAGCGAGGAAGCATGTGTCTACTACCGAGGAGAGGGCCACCGAAGATGCCACTGAGCCACTAAGCTTGGGCTGAATGGAGTGAAGTATGACGAAGTGCAGAAGTTGGCGGCAGGGCTGAGGGCACAGCCACCAGCATTCCCAGGTGGTCTATCTTGATTAAAGAGATGAGAGAAGGCAGAGTGAGGCTTCTAGGCCCAGCTTTGTAACTGCTACCTGGACTTGGTTTCCTCATCTGTCTCCCTGGCACATTCACCAGTTGAGCAGGTGAAGCAGAAAAGATTTTGTACATGGTCCTTTTAAGCAGGGCATTGAGAGGTAGCATATTTGGGGAGGTGTTACACAGTTCTCATACACAATGTCATTTTCACCTTCATTCCCTCACTCTGTCTCTTCCTGTTATCCCAAGGGCTTCGCTAGTCCATGAAGTGCTCTGGTACAAATTAGCACAGACTGCCCCATGCTACCTACCATCTGTCAGGAAATTAATGGAAGATACTGATCACGTTAGAGTAAGACATGCTGTTACCATCTGGCCAGAATGGGGTGTAAAGACCATCCGTGTGTATAGTGTCTATAGTGTAAACAGGGACCCTTCATTTGTGCATATTCCAGTCTGCACAGTATGTGGTAGGGCTGTGACACTCAGACAGTCCCTCAGAGGTTCTATATTGCCACCCACAGATCCAGTGACCATATATCTCTGGTCATGCAGGGACACTATGAGACCCAGGGTTTTGCCTATTGTCATGGCATGAACAGAGTGCTCCTTCACGTCCTCAAAAGAGTATCTGAATAACTACACTTATCATAGGTACACACTATCCCCACAGAGGCACACATATAGTGTCACTGTGAGCACACATACCTATTCATAACTGATACATGTAGGTAAATGTGCACACAGATAAGCACACACCTCACTATATATGCACACACATACATATGTACAGTGACAGACCTGTATTACCTGCAGTCACACATGCTGAGAGATGTATACAATAGCACAAAATGATCCTTAAGGTCACATGTGGTTGGTTACACAGACACATGCCTGCACACTGCCACAGATGACTTCACAGGCAACATAGACATTGCTACACAATAGTTTCATGCACACAAGTGACACACTCCAGCTAGGCTCCCCATTGACTGGTGGTGTTACACACCTGTTTCCCTCTAGTCCTCCTTGGCTCTGGCAGGTGGAGATGTCCTAGAACAGCTTTAATAAGGGTGACATCTTCCTACTGGACCTGGCAAGGTGATGACTCAGTGTGAGTGGGCCTGAGACCAGCATTTCTGGGAAATCACGGGTCAGTGTCTGCCCTAGGAACTGGAGGCACATGGCTTGAGGGGAGGCACAGTCCCTGAGGTTCACATTCTCTGGCCACCTCAAGAAGTAGGCCAGGACTGGAGATTTAGCTCAGTGAGTCCAGCACCTGCCTAGCAGGCTCAAGGTCCCTGTTTCAATTCCGGGTAACCACATGCAACAATACCAGGTGTGGTAACTGAAGCCCACCAGTAATCAGTACCACATACCACAATGTCAGGCATGGTGGTTCATGTCTATAATCCTAGCACTTGGGAGGCAGAGGCAGGAGGATTGCTGAGTTAAGGCTTGCCTGGGCTACATAGTGAGCTCAGAGCCAGCCTGAACTACAAAGCGAGACCCTGTCTCAAAAAAAAAAAAGGCCAGCCCCTGCACACAATTCTGGAAGCATCTAGTAGATACAAGTTAGGTTCAGATCTTGCACTGGTGGTAGTATCCCAGATGCTGGAATGAGGGAACCCAAGCTTTCCCTTTCCCTCCTTTCCTGCCTCTATAAACTGAGCAGTGACACAAGCAATCTGGGATGGGCTGTCTGAGAGCCTGCAAGGATGCCTGGGAAGCCCTGATTGCAGGTCTCCTCCCATAGGGCCTGGCCTGGACTTGTAGCCTCCAGGACAAGGAGCATGGTGATCGCTCACGGACTGGTGTGGTGAATGATGAGGCTGAGGCCAGCGACCTCATGCAGATCATGGAAGCAGTGCTGGGCTACCGGGTGGGCAGCCTGCAGGCCACTCTGCCCAACAACAGTATCTGCACAGGGCCAATGTCCGACTCCATCAGTGAGCAGAATTTGGGGAAGAAAGGCTGGGTGGGATAGTCCAGGACCATTTGTCCATCATTACTGCAATAACACAGCATCTCTGGAAAGTCCTCCAGAAAAACGGGTGGGTTTCTGGGATGGGTGGGTGGGACCTTGAACCCACCTTGTGTTCTTGCATGATGTGTGGAAGCCTTCCTGAGACCCCTTATACAGAAGGGGGACAAAGGCCCTGTGGGGTCAAGGAGCCACTGAAGGCTCCACAGCAAGGCAACGAACCAGGGGTCCAGCCCCATGCCTCCTTCTCTGAAGACATGGAAGTATTAAAGGCGACAGGGGTAGAACCGGGCCAGGGAGGAGCTGGGTGGCCCAACCCTACATGCCTGTCTCCCAGTGTCTACGACAGGGGCAAGGACCTGGTAGTCCAGCAAGTGGCGACCCGCCCACTGACCCAGGGCCTACTGCAGGAGAAGGTGAGGAAGGTCTAGCCCCAGGCCCCTCCACCACCCGCAGCCTGCAACTGCAGTCCAGTCTAAACCACCTACTGACCAGCCCCGCCTTGCTCCTAGGAATGCTACATACTGGGCCAGCGTGGCTTCACGATCTACATATGGCAGGGACGCAGGTCTAGCGTCCAGAAGAAAACAGCTGCCTTTAGGAGAGCTGTGGTGAGGCCCTGGAACCCTGTCTGAGAGGGACACACCACTGTCCTGGGGACCTACCCAGGGACGCAAGGAGGAAATGGGCCCTTCCCTGCAGTCTGAGTTGGGGAACATGACACCCGGGGGCTTAGAGGGGAGGGAAGCCCTGCCCCGGGGTCAGAAATACAGAATCCTGCGCTGGGATCTCTAACAGAGGTGCCCAGGTGGCACCCGAGACACCGTATCTGTGAGGGGCACATGGCCCCATCTTGAGTCTGGGGAGCCTCCTGCAGGGCGCCATCCTTCGTGGCGAGGTGCTGAGGGAACTCAGAACCGGGTCTGTGGCGACTGTCACGGTTGGCTCTTCCCTAGGCTAGTACTAAAGGGCCCTCAGGGACCTCATGGAAGTCGGCAGGGACAGCCTCGGCTTATTAAATGGCTCTTGAGCTTGATTAATTAACATTTCTCAGAGCTTGGCAGTTCAGGCAATCTGAGAAGAAATTCCCAGGAGACAGTAAAGCAGAAGGCCCCAGAGCCACAGGTCTGACATAGCTCTCGTGTCCCAGGGCTTCATCAAGGCCAAAGGATACCCAGCTTACACTGCTGTGGAGGTGGTCAACGATGGCGCCGAGCTGACCGAGTTCAAGCAGCTCTTCCGGACGTGGTCTAAGGATCTGGGCAGGAAAAAGCCAGGATGGCCCCCGTAAGCACCAGGGAGAAAGAGCTGTGGGCGGGGCTTGAGGGGGAGGAGCCAGAGAGGGCGGGGCTTGGCGAGACTACTTGGCTGGCAGGCTGGGTTAAGTGTTCAGGGCAGCACCAAGCTTGGCAGGAGAGGGCGCGGGTGGGGGGAGGGACACACAAAGTCCAGAGACACACGTGAGTGAAGGGGTGTGGCTGGAGGTCTCTGACCCAGTA
The DNA here is from genome assembly GCA_004025085.1 of Thryonomys swinderianus. Taxonomy (NCBI): domain Eukaryota; kingdom Metazoa; phylum Chordata; class Mammalia; order Rodentia; family Thryonomyidae; genus Thryonomys; species Thryonomys swinderianus. The sequence goes on from PVIC010003144.1 coordinate 69,355, forward strand.
GGGCAACAAGAGCCCAGAGCACCACTAACACCTCCCTCTCACCTTCAGCTAAATCGATTCAGGTAAAGCTGATGTGGGAAAGCTACAGAGCCAGCCGGAGGTAGCAGCCCGGCTCAGACAGAATGGTGGACGACGGCTCTGGGAAGGTGTAGGTGAGAGGCACTAGAGATGTGTACCCAGGGGCAGGCAGGCCTTGCAGCTATGTAGCGTGACCTGGGGACACCCACGAGCACGTCTTCACACGGTTGGGGTCATCTGAGAGCATGTGAACATACCCCTGCCAGCTGGTCATACCTAGTCACGCCTCGTAGCCTTGACCGCTCATTCACATAATAACCATAGACACGCAGCACAGTATAACACTTGGATACTTGACACCTTTTTTTTTTTTTTTTGGTGCCTGGGATCAAACTCAGGACCTTGCACTTGTGGGGCAGGCATGGCACGACCGAAGCTATAAACTCTAGGCCCACACTTGGACACTTACCTGTGCCCTGTTACATGTGTGACAAATCCATACAAGTGACAATATGGACACATACGCACCTTGTAATTGTGTAATCCCAACCAGGGGCATAACTGCAAACGGAAATTGCACACACTACGCCACACAACCATCAACCCAAAGGGACACACATAATCCGTCCCAGCTCCCCACTCTCAGCTGCTAACACAAACTGTCATAAACTGTCAACCATTCATATGGTTTCAAACCAGTGCCTGGGAACTGCAGGGTTGGAGTCCGCTGCCAGTGGACCAGTACGAGGGTTGAACTTGCAAGGCAAGCCAGGGCAAGGTTGTACGCTGGCTTGTTGGTGGACCTGCAGGTAGGGCCCTTAATTCCTAAAGGCCTTGGTTTTTAAATGCATAAAATAGGGACAGAAACTGAGGGCCATAAAATGAGCCCTTGACTTCATAAAATGAGGTCAGGTTCCATCTGGCCTCAGGCTGTGAGATTATGGGAACAGCTCTGCTGGGGCCCAGTTCTCGAGTGAAGCTAAGGTTGGAGAAATACAAGCTTCCTTCTGCATTTGCCCCAACATGGATGGACAGAGGGGGTGAGTAGAAAGAAACCTAGAGAAGAGGAAGCAAACAGGCAAGGGGAAGGGGCAGACAGAAAGAGGAAGATGGGGTGGGAGTGGGTGGGTAAGGAGACTGTGAAGACGGCAAGAAGGAAGAAAACGGAGGGTAGAAGGAGGTAGGGCGGAGAAAAAGAAGGGCCAGATGAGGGTATAAAGAGAGGAGTAAGGGGGTCGGGAGACAGGACAGACAGGGAGAGAGAGGCAGGAAACCGCAGGGAAAGTAGGGAAGCTCTAAGCCCAAAGAGGGATGCACAGCAAGCAGAGGGGCCCCGAGCTGGGGGCCCTGACTGCCAGCTAAGTGCCACTCTTGGTTGTGTGTCGTCAGGGTCAGCCTTTTCTGATGAAATCAGGGTTTTAGACACCCTAGTCTGGAGAAGACTTGCTTGACAAGCTGCCAGGCTGTGTGGCTAAGGGATGCTCAGGCACTGTGCCCATGCCTGCAGAGGCAAAGTGTGGCGGGCGTTTTTTTCTTTTCTTTTCTTTTTCTTTTTTTTTTTTTTTTTTTGAGACAGGGTCTCACTTTGTAGTTCAGGTTGGCCCTGAGCTCACAATGTAGCCCAGGGGAGCCTGGAACTCAGCAATCCTCCTGCCTCTGCCTCCTGAGTGCTGGGATTACAGGCATGAGCCAGCACACCAGGCACTGTGGTACATGGTACTGATTGCTGGTGGGTGTGAGTCACCATGCCCGGTATTGTTGTATGTGGTTAATGGGATCGAACTCAGGACCTTGCACTTGCTAGGCAGGCAC